>CATKRY010000113.1:0-12239 GCA_949775005.1 Orthosia gothica
TGAACCAGAACCATCGTTGGTTCTGTACGGGACGGACGTGATCGTCCAAGACCGACAGGCAATCAGGAGGTTGTAAGGCTCCTGCTTGAACGCGTTGACGCCCCCTGCACCTATTGTTCAGTTGTCATCTGGTAACTATGGACCTTGGAGACACTTGAAGGCTGCCAAGTAGGTTGAGGTGAAAAACGTGATGTCCAGGTTAAATAAAACTATTTGTTCATGGCCAGAAGCGATGTTCCTTCATGGTCCTCGATGCGCAATGATGCGTGGAAATACTTTAAGTGAAATAATGGCTACGAAATGTTCACGCGCCTGCGCACTATTAAAGAAGCGAACTCGACTGCGACGAGGACCACAACATTCCGACCGCAAAAACTTTTATTTTCAAAATAATATACGCTAAGACTCGTAGCTTGAAACTGACAGGAACTACCCTTCCACTGGACCGATTCTGGTGAAACTTGTACTTTTGGATAGGTCTCGAGGAGACCTTCCCTCCGGTCTTTGATCCAGGTCCCTAGCCCCTACCATCAGGGAGTTCTCGTAAGGAGAATGTCGAAGAAAGGGAATTCCCGCCAGTTTGAAGCTTTACAATCGAGTTTCTCCTAAAACTAGACATGTTAGCTCTAGGGTACCAGCGAGGGACTTGAAGCCCTCCTACTGGGCCGTTGACACACATAAGTGTTACAGTTATATTCAAAACATTCAGGCGTACAGCCGCGAAATGGTGCGAGAAGTTAGCTTATGCCCCTGATCTTGGCACATAAACTCGATTCCTACTCAGACCGCTGGGTGGATTTTTAAGTTACATTCACACCCGGGTAGCTCTCGTGATGGGCTATCCCAAGGTAGAAGTCCGGTAGCTACATGTCCAACCCCCGATGAGTTATTGTTTGTTACAAGTTTGTTTACATAGCAAATCCATGTAACCTCGCACCATATCAGGTCGCTTAACTCCTCAACCACCAGAGCTAAGCTCCTTCCGGAAGTGTGGTTGGGTAGCTGGAAAACTAGGCTGTCTGACGGCGGTACCCTGATGGGTGTACCACCAGCCTTTCCGCAGCTTAAGGTGCCGGGAAGCGGCCGAATACTAAATTTTACGTCGTCTCACATCTCTAATGTGTCTGTGTGCGTTACATACCCCTATATACTAGCTCTGTGTCATGACTGAGTGTAGGCGCCTGCCTGAGGGTCCACGAAGGTAATGCTTCAGACAGCATATCTATAGCTGACCAGGCACCAAATGTCCCTGGACGCAGTGACACATCGGCAGCCGCATAGAAACGTCCATGCCGGCATACACAGACACATCCTCTCAAGCAAGTGACGCCCATGTACTAGAATTACATAGGTGCTGTCTATTTATAGGGCCTAGACAAAATTCTAGGTCACCTAGAAGCGCTAAAACGGCTTGTAACGAATTTTCCAAACACTTACTTGAGTAAAATGTATGTGTATTTCCCTTTTTAGAGTAAAAATGCATTAAGACTGGCCATGTACTGCTATTATGTATAATTTCTCAGTCATGGCATCCAGCCATCCTATCTAGAACACCTAGATGGTGTTTCCTAACAAAACAATTATGTGTAAGGAAGCAATCTGATTGGTTGGTGAATAGAATACCTATAGCACCACCTGATACCCTGCTCAAAACGGGGGGTCTAAAATAAGTAAACAAAATATTTTTATTTCCTTAAACCTATACATTTATCATATAACTAAGGTACCTTATGTATAATTCTAACACATAAGCGCTATATTCACACTATAAACTATGTAAAAGCCCCCAAAACATGAGTTTAAAGTTATCAAAATTCTACAAAAACTGGTTTTAGTATAAATATAAGGTGCCGCCCTCTTACAGGTCATTGTGAACTAAACGCTCGTTGAGGACGGTTGTTTTTTACGGAGTTAAATACTTGTTTCTTTCCGTAATAACACAATCAGTATGCATATTAAAGCTTCTAATTTATTGTTATTAGACTATATAATTCTATTACCTACTGATAGACACATAAAATATAATTTTAGTGTCTCAAAAACATGAGCAAAAATTAGTTACGAGCTTTACTATAAAAGGTTTTTTCACCTACCGACATCGCTTAGTATGCGATGGCGCTCTGGGGTGAGCAGACGTGTGTCTGTCAATACTATTTATATTTTACATATGACAACCTATCTAAAGGTGACGTATCGTCGCGAACATCTCTCCCGCCGTGCAGTGTCGCGTCGACTCGATGCTACGTTGGCGCGGCGCTGCATCAGCATTGTGAGCGGCGCACGTCGGCAGCGCTCGTGACCTCGACGCTCTGCGACACGTCGCTCAGCTCTCGCCGCTGGAACTCTGCTGCACTCATTTTGGCAAAGGAATGAGCTTCTTCACCGGACGCTTTAGAGTGCCGCCAGTGGTGCGCACCTCAGCGGTCCGGACTTCTCCATCAGGGCCAGGGTATATGGCCTCGATGCGGCCTCGCGGCCACGTGTTGCGAGGCAGCTGCCCGTCCGCGATAAGGACGGGGTCGCCCACCAGCAGGCCAGGCCCGCGGCTGTGGGGCTCCCGCCGGTTTTGGAGCTCCGGCAGGTATTCTCGCACCCACCGGCGCCAGAACATGTCGGCCAGGATTTGTGACCGACGCCACATCTTTTTGTGGTCGATGTCTTGCTCGGTGAACACGCCGGGGTTTGGGAGTCTAGCCGACCCACCAAGTAGGAAGTGGTTCGGCGTGATAGACTCGTCGTCATCGCCGTCGACTGATACATGTGTCAGCGGGCGGCTATTTACCGTGTACTCTGCCTCACAAATCAGTGTGGACAACACCTCTTCGTGTGGGTGTTTCTCTGTGAGTACGGTATACAATGCGTTTTTTACGCAGCGAACTAGACGCTCCCATGCACCTCCCATAAAGGGCGCTGATGGGGTGATGAAGCGCCAAGTGATGCCTCGGCGACTGGCCTCCTCTCGGAAGGCCTCTCGTAGCTCTCGATCGGCACCGTGCATGTTGGTGCCGTTGTCTGAGTGGATCTCAGTTGGACATCCTCTGCGGGCGGCGAAACGGCGCAGCGCTAATATTGCGCTGTCTGCGCTGAGGCTGGCGGCGATCTCGAGGTGGACAGCTCTTGTGGTGAGGCATGTAAACAGTGCTACATATCTCTTGTGATGCTGGCGACCCACGGTGACAGATAGCGGGCCGAAGTAGTCTAGCCCGGTGTACGTGAACGGCCTTTGGTGATGAGCCAGGCGCGTTCGTGGGTGGTCGCCGGTCGCTGGCACAGGTGCTTGTGCCTTACGAATACGGCACTGAAGACATTGTGCCAGTACTTTCTTGGTGGTGGGACGCATCCTTACGACCCAATAATGCTGCCGTACTTCATTTATTGTGAGTTCAGTCCCACTATGTAGTAAGCTGCGGTGTGTCCAGTCTATATAGAGCTGGGTTATATGATGGTCGCCATGTAATATTGGCGGTCGCCTTACATCTTCCGTGACCTCGTCAGTGGCGGCTATACGGCTTCTAATACGTAGTAGGCCATCTACTACTTCTATTTGCAGCGCGTGTAGCGGACTATTTTTGTCCACTATTTCATGTGCATGCAATCTAGCTATTTCTTGAGCGAACGATTGCTGCTGTGCAACTTGTACGAGTATTTTCTCGGCTTTTTGAAGAAAGCTCGCATCTATGTACTGCTTTCGGACTTCTGGCGCTATGTATGACGGCTTGGTTGCTGCAGTCGCTGTCTTCTTTTTCTTTCGCCAGTCCGTGTCCTCCTCAGCGTTTTTCCGGGTTCTTTTGTAGAACGTTTTCTCTGTCCTTTGTTTACAGAGATGTATAAAACGTAGGACGGTAGCAGTCGCACGTAATAGCCGCTCCCATCTCGAAAAGTTGACGGGATTAGGTATAGCTTCTATGAGCTTCGAAGTGTATGTATGTCTGTCTGTTATTTTCTCCAAAACAGATTTTTCTTTTTCTGTGACAGTGAGCGTTCTTTCCTCTCCTGTCTCTTCTGTGATTGGAGGTTTTTCTGATGGCCATGAAGAAGGGTCTTCATACAAAAAACTTGGGCCACAGAACCACTCGTGTTGTGAGTCAAACCTCGGCGGCACGTCACGAGTCGCTATATCGGCGATGTTCAACTTCGTGGATATCCATCGCCAATCCTCCACTTTGCTACCTTCTTCTATGGCAGCTATGCGATGAGCTACGAAAGCTTTATAGGTTCGTGCTCCTTTTCTAATCCACGACAAGACTGTTTTGCTGTCTGTCCAATACGTGACCGACGATGGATTGTTGTCGTGTTCACGTTTCACAGCTGCAGCCAGACGGGTTCCCATCACCGCTGCCTGCAGCTCGAGGCGCGGTATCGATTGTAGCTTTAATGGAGCTACTCTCGCCTTGGCCATGACTAGGCTCACCTTCTGTGTGCCTGCTGCTGTGGTGGCTCGCCAATACACAGCTGCTGCGTATGCCAACTCGCTTGCGTCGGTAAATACATGTATTTGTATTTCTGTGGCATCACTATAACCAGGATAACATCTTGGTATGCTGATGCCCTTGAGCTGCCGCAGGTTTTCGATCCAACTTCTCCACTGAGATGCCAGGTCAGCGTCTAATAGCTGGTCCCAATCGACGCCTCGCCTCCAAGCTTCTTGCAATATTTGTTTAGCTCGAATCGTAACAGGCGAGGCTAGTCCTAGGGGGTCGTATAACGACATGACAATTTTGAGAGCCTCTCTTTTTGTAGGGGCCTCCTTTTCTAAAATTCCTGGCGGCAGTCTCGCAAGCGTTAGGTTGAAACCTAGCGTATCTTCACTAGGTCTCCAAATCAGGCCGAGTATTTTCTCTGCGCCTATTATATCTCCGATGTTCACAACCTCAGTGCAGGTTTGTGACGGATCGATATTTTCTATCAGGCGCTTACTGTTTGATACCCATTTTGTTAGGTCAAACTTCGCCTGTTGGTGTATTTTCTTCACCATTGTCGCGACTTCTGTCGCTTCTTCGACTGTTTTATAGCTGTCCAGATAATCGTCCATATAATGGCTCTCTACTATAGCTTTCACTGCTACTGGATGCTGTTCGATGTGCTTCCTTGCGTTCCAATTTTTCGCAAAGATAGCGGTGCACGGCGAGCTTGCCGCGCCGAAAATGATGGACGTCATACGATATTCTTCTGGGGCTCCATCTCTTCTGTTGCCTCTCCATAGGTAGCGAAGTGAGTCTCGGTCTTCACTTCGTACTTTTACTTGCATGAACATCTCGGCTATGTCTCCGGAGATGGCCACGCAGTGTCTACGAAATCTCATCATGACGCCGGGCAGCGACTGCAGCAAGTCTGGTCCAGTTAGTAGGAAGTCGTTGAGTGACTTTCCTCTCGATTTTGCGGCGGCATCATGTACTATTCGAATTTTCTCTGGCTTCATGGGGTTGAAGACATCGAAATGAGGCAGGTACCAGGTTTTTCCTGGCGTGCTTGACTTGGGAGCCTTCTCAGCATATCCCTTTTCCATCAGGGAGTCCATCTGTTGTGTGTATTTCACACGAAGAGCGGGGTTTTTATCCAGCTTCTTCTCTATGGAGACCAGCCTTTTGAATGCTGTCTCGTAACTATCGGGCATCTCTATTTTCTCGTCCCGCCATAACATAGCGGTTTCTATGTGCCCATTTCCTAACTGTCTTGTGTGACGGTTCAGGATATCTTCTGCCCTCTTCTGGGGGTCAGAAGCTGGTTGTCGTGGATTGATAGCCAACGACTCGATAGCGAAGAATTCACGGAGCTGTTCGTTCAGTTCCGCATCTTGCTTTGCGTCAACGGACTGACACCCGTTGACATAGTGCACCTGCTGGCCCAGTGTTCTGGTGTGCGCGCCGTGTAATGTCCAGCCCATCATGGTTTTCGACGCGATGGGTTGGCTTCTAGGTCCTCTGCGGACTTCAGTGGCCAACAACAAATGCCAGTTGTCTTGGCCGACGAGTATCTTTGGCACTCCAGCAGGATACGTAAGCTGCGACGTCAAGTCTCGAAGGTGCCTACAGCGGGCTACGTCTTCTTGACTGACTGCCTGTGGTGACAGGTTGAGCTTCGAAATGGTGCGCGCCTTGAAGGGCACCCTATCTCTCATACGACTTGTGAGAGTGACGGTTATACGTCTCGATAAGGGAGTGTCGATCATGGTGTTTCCAATAGCACCGATCTTCAGAGGGTCGATTGGGCCCACTGCTCCCACTCGCTGAGCGATTGCTTCGTCGATCAGCGAAACGGTGGATCCGTCGTCAAGGAGTGCGTATGTGTCTGCCTCTCCCGCCGGTCCTATTACCCGGACCGGTATCATCTTCAGGAAAGCTTGACTCGATTCAGTTCGCGAACTGGCCACCGTCTCCTGAGACTCCTTCTTCTCTTCTGGAACAGCAGGCTTCCTTGTCCTGTCTGTTTGAGGCTTCTTACCCCTATGAAGAAGTCGATGGTGCGTGGCTGTACACCCCTTATGGTCACACTGCTTCTTGTTGCAAGTGTGTCCAGCACGACGTTGTCTTAGGCAGCGATAGCACAAGTTGTAATTCTTGGCTAGCTCCCATCTTTTGTCACTTGCTGCGTCTCTGAACCTTTGGCAGTCAGACGCGTAGTGACCACTTTTGTCGCAAATTCGACATTTGTTTACCGGCTTGTCGGTAGCTGTATGCGTCCGTTGTATGACGCGTTTTCCCGCTAGAGAATCCGTTTCCTTGATGTTCTCAGGCGGGGCGAATGCACTGCAGAAGTGAGCTTGCTCGGTTATGAAGTCGCTGAAGAGTGACAGATCCGGCAGCGACTGGTACTTTTCCGTGTACGTTCTGTACCATTGTACACGCAGAGAATTGGGTAGCTTCTCAGTTAGCTGGCGCACCAGCTCGGCATTGAGCAGATAGTGCCCCTTCTTGAGAGCTCGCAGAGTGACAACTCCGCTTCTGACTCGACTTGCAAAGGTGCAGATGTCCTTGGGCGACTCGCTGCATTTTGGTAGCCCTCTAAGTCGGTCTGTTTCGGCCTGAGCTATTGAGTCAGGACGTCCAAACTGTAGTTCCAATTCTCTCATGATCTCATCCGGCTTTGCGTTCCCGATGAGCTCTGAGCTCACTGTCTCCAGTGCGCGACCACGCAAGCTCCTTCTGAGTCTTGCCGTGTTTTCTATGTCGCTGAAGTAGGCATGAGTTGCCTCGTAAATGGCTCGAAAAGATAGCCATTCTGTATGAGCTCCACCGAAATTCGGCAGAGTCATGATAACCTGCGACGCCGATCGGTTAGGCGTCCATGGTTCGATTTTTCTGTCGGCTAGCGACGCTATAGCGGATGTCAGCTCCGTTAGAAAAGGACGGAGTGACTCTTTCGCTTCTATTTGCCTTGGCGGCTCCACGTTGGACGGCTCTGTCCTAGGTGGTTCGATGTTAGACTTCACTTGTGGATGTTCTATATGGTCGATATGTTTCCGGGAGTCCGCTATAGCGTCGACGGCCGCAGCCGGGGTCCAATCGTCATTGTCCCCTTTGGCGACGTCATTCTCCCTCAACGGTGTGGGCTCTGGCGCCTCTTCGAGCCACGAACGGACATACTCTTCATTAGAATTTCTGTCATCCATATATTCATCCTCAGAAGCTTCTTCTTCTGCTTTTTGAAGTGCTAACTTAGCGAGTTCCAACTTTATTTTCAATAAGTCTTCACGAGCTCTTGAAATTTTCTTACGTGACCGGGTCGACTTGCTAGTTGACGGCGGTCCAGTATGTTCGATACGGGCGTCACCCCGGGTAGCCATTACTTCTCCTTGAACAAAGGTCTTATCCTGGATCCTTTGTTTTCTACCAGAAGGCTTCAGTGTTTTTTCTGAAGAATCTTCTGATTTCGATGCCTTCCTGCGTGTGCTTGGTTCCTGTGGTTCCTCCTCCACATGTGTGGGCGTGTTGTCACCTATCTGTGACGTTGGTGGGCTTCTGACTGGTATGGACTTTTCTGTCCCTTCAGTAGTAGACGGTGAGCGTGGGGGCAGCTGATGTTGTACGCCCGCACCTGGACGCTCAATGGGGACTGTCCATGATTCAGGCCTCTTGTCCTGGGATCTGGTAGTCGGCATCCTGATTGGTTCAAAGTTTCAGTTTGAATACGCCAAGTACAAGTCCAATCTTCAACTTGTCTTCAAAACGTTGGCTCGAAACGGCTGAGTCCAATTCTAGACTTCTTCAAAATGTCAGTTTGAATCGGCTGAGTCCAACTCTAGACTTCAACACGAACTGGTTGACATCTATTTTCGAGCTTCAAAACGGCTATGTCCAAACTTAATTTTTTCTTGAAAACTGCTAAGTGGTAACTCTGGGTTAAGTCCGATTTCAGTCGTCGGCTTGAAGAGGGTTCGCTTCCTTTTTCAAACTTCGAAAAGTATCTCCAAACTCCGGGTTAGTTTAAACTCCGGGTTATATCCGACCCTCTTAACTCCAGGTTATTCTTCAAACTATAAGTCGCTAGTCAGTCTTCAAAACTATAAGTTCCAAATCAGCTTCAAACTTCAATGTTGATACGTAAACAAGTTCACTATAAGACTTTCAACACAAAATGGGTAAGCACATGAGCATATGTTTTCACTGTACTTACTGTTGTCTAAGTGTCAACTTGTCCAGCAGCCTCCAAGGATGAGCAGCCGGTCTGGTACCAATCACTGAACTGTTGGTCCAACTCTTGACGTTAGTAGTCACTTCAGACTCCAGATATCCAGATTTGAAACTCCAGACTTCGATCGAGAGCTTCTATCTCGATAACGACTATTTGTTTTTAAACAAATTCTAAGTCGAAAATAAGCCTTCAGCTATAACGCTTCAGGAAATTTCAGCAACTATTTTTTCGTTCTATTTTATAGAACAAGTCGCCCACACGACTATTCAATATGCTTCTGTGTGTAAGCCTCTTCTTGGATAACGCTTCAGCGATAATCCTTCAGCCGTAACCCTTCAGGAATTCTATGAACGTCGTATGTTCGTTCTATCTCCTAAACGAGCTCCCAACACGCTGTTTGAAAACTCCGATTATGAGTTTCCTAGCGATAACTCTTCAGGCTATGCTATATTCCTTCAGGATACAGTTTCTGTGTAATCTTCGATTACTGTGAATTCTCAGTAAGCAGGTTACACAACAGAAACAGCTCAAAAAACCGTCTTTTCGCGACGGTAATCACACGGGAACGGTTAGCTTCTCAGGAAGCCGGTAGAACCACAGGAATAGCTCAGGAATGGCTGCTGTGTCCCAGCAAAATGGTTGTCTTCCAGGTAGTCCACGCGTGGGCCTAATCCACTCGTGCACTCTTCACGACTGTAGTCGCTCTGGAAGTTTCTACTATGAGACGATAGTACGTTGCGCCTTTTGACGACGCTAATCACCCAGTAATACGGTTGCTAACCAGTAACTGGGTTATCTCACCCAGGAAACGGGTTTCTATCGACCCAGAGTGTACGCTATGTTTTTGACTGTTAAAGAAACATGATCTTAACCCTGGCACTTGTAAGGTTTACGAGATGGAACGTCAGTATTCTTATTTCCCTGGAACTTTTCTCACGAACGCAACGCTTAGTACCCCCAGTTGGCACATTTGTGTGGTGTGTAATCTTACCAGATTTATATTGAGGGTACCTTGAGATATTTGAGCATCAGTTTTCTTTGTTCTCACGAATGTTCACAGGCGTGAGCGTCAGTTTTCTTTGTTCTCAGGTACTAGTTTTCACAGGAACGATACGTTTTGACATTACCCAAGAAACAGGAATGTAACCTCAGTATATAAGGTCACTTTACATCAGGCTTGTTTGTTCTCAAGGCAGCGTTCGTGTCCCCAGGGCATCAGGTTTCTTTTTTCACAGGAATGGGACATCAGTTTTCTTTGTTCTCGGGAACAAGGCTCTTCCTTGGCCTATATTTTCGCAGCGTCCGGGACATCAGTTTTCTTTGTTCTCGGGAACAAGGCTCTTCGTTGGCCTATATCTTCACAGCGTCCGCTGGTCTGGTATGTTTCCCAGAAAATTCGGCTCGACAGGACCAGCAAATGTACGGGACGGACGTGATCGTCCAAGACCGACAGGCAATCAGGAGGTTGTAAGGCTCCTGCTTGAACGCGTTGACGCCCCTTGCACCTATTGTTCAGTTGTCATCTGGTAACTATGGACCTTGGAGACACTTGAAGGCTGCCAAGTAGGTTGAGGTGAAAAACGTGATGTCCAGGTTAAATAAAACCATTTGTTCATGGCCAGAAGCGATGTTCCTTCATGGTCCTCGATGCGCAATGATGCGTGGAAATACTTTAAGTGAAATAATGGCTACGAAATGTTCACGCGCCTGCGCACTATTAAAGAAGCGAACTCGACTGCGACGAGGACCACAACATTCCGACCGCAAAAACTTTTATTTTCAAAATAATATACGCTAAGACTCGTAGCTTGAAACTGACAGGAACTACCCTTCCACTGGACCGATTCTGGTGAAACTTGTACTTTTGGATAGGTCTCGAGGAGACCTTCCCTCCGGTCTTTGATCCAGGTCCCTAGCCCCTACCATCAGGGAGTTCTCGTAAGGAGAACGTCGAAGAAAGGGAATTCCCGCCAGTTTGAAGCTTTACATTCGAGTTCCTAAAACTAGACATGTTAGCTCTAGGGTACCAGCGAGGGACTTGGAGCCCTCCTACTGGGCCGTTGACACACATAAGTGTTACAGTTATATTCAAAACATTCAGGCGTACAGCCGCGAAATGGTGCGAGAAGTTAGCTTATGCCCCTGATCTTGGCACATAAACTCGATTCCTACTCAGACCGCTGGGTGGATTTCAAGTTACATTCACACCCGGGTAGCCCTCGTGATGGGCTATCCCAAGGTAGAAGTCCGGTAGCTACATGTCCAACCCCCGATGAGTTATCGTTTGTTACAAGTTTGTTTACATAGCAAATCCATGTAACCTCGCACCATATCAGGTCGCTTAACTCCTCAACCACCAGAGCTAAGCTCCTTCCGGAAGTGTGGTTGGGTAGCCGGAAAACTAGGCTGTCTGACGGCGGTACCCTGATGGGTGTACCACCAGCCTTTCCGCAGCTTAAGGTGCCGGGAAGCGGCCGAATACTAAATTTTACGTCGTCTCACATCTTTAATGTGTCTGTGTGCGTTACATACCCCTATATACTAGCTCTGTGTCATGACTGAGTGTAGGCGCCTGCCTGAGGGTCCACGAAGGTAATGCTTCAGACAGCATATCTATAGCTGACCAGGCACCAAATGTCCCTGGACGCAGTGACACATCGGCAGCCGCATAGAAACGTCCATGCCGGCATACACAGACACATCCTCTCAAGTAAGTGACGCCTATGTACTAGAATTACATAGGTGCTGTCTATTTATAGGGCCTAGACAAAATTCTAGGTCACCTAGAAGCGCTAAAATGGCTTGTATCGAATTTTCCAAACACTTACTTGAGTAAAATGTATGCATATTTCCCTTTTTAGAGTAAAAATGCATTAAGACTGGCCATGTACTGCTATTATGTATAATTTCTCAGTCATGGCATCCAGCCATCCTATCTAGAACACCTAGATGGTGTTTCCTAACAAAACAATTATGTGTAAGGAAGCAATCTGATTGGTTGGTGAATAGAATACCTATAGCACCACCTGATACCCTGCTCAAAACGGGGGGTCTAAAATAAGTAAACAAAATATTTTTATTTCCTTAAACCTATACATTTATCATATAACTAAGGTACCTTATGTATAATTCTAACACATAAGCGCTATATTCACACTATAAACTATGTAAAAGCCCCCAAAACATGAGTTTAAAGTTATCAAAATTCTACAAAAACTGGTTTTAGTATAAATATAAGGTGCCGCCCTCTTACAGGTCATTGTGAACTAAACGCTCGTTGATGATGGTTGTGTTTTACGGAGTTAAATACTTGTTTCTTTCCGTAATAACACAATCAGTATGCATATTAAAGCTTCTAATTTATTGTTATTAGACTATATAATTCTATTACCTACTGATAGACACATAAAATATAATTTTAGTGTCTCAAAAACATGAGCAAAAATTAGTTACGAGCTTTACTATAAAAGGTTTTTTCACCTACCGACATCGCTTAGTATGCGATGGCGCTCTGGGGTGAGCAGACGTATGTCTGTCAATACTATTTATTTTTTACATATGACTACCTATGTAAATGGTGACGTATCGTCGCGAACAAAACTCATGTT
>CATKRY010000114.1:0-185253 GCA_949775005.1 Orthosia gothica
GGAGTTGCCAGTGCGTTTTGACCTTATCACTCTAGCGTTGGTTACAACACCAAACTGCTTGAAGTATTGGGTCATTTGATGCTGAAATTGCATTGAACTATATTATTCTCAAGTTAATAATGTACATCAATTAATCCATAAGTTGTAACATTAACTTAAACATAACTGGCGAAATGTAGGTGTATGATAGGTGCACCCACTGCTGCCCAACCCTTCGGAGATTACAGGTGTGATGTTATGTTATATTGAATCATTTAAAATAATAACTCACTTCGTAAAATCCATGCGGAATATGCGATAAATACACCAGTCCTCTTTCCTTATGCTGCCTCTTTTTACTGACTTTGCCATATTTTAGTCTCATACTAAACGGCTTCTTCGGCTCAAACTTTTCATCTGTATTATTAAAAGAAATCTACCCACACTTTACCTATCCAAGGCAGGGTGCCAAAAATTTTCCGGTTTGCTTCACTCGCTCTTACAATCTCATTTATCATCATTATTGCACAGAGCAACTCCTATGAATACAAATATAGAAGTAAGAACTCAGGACACATTCAATAAGATGAATGTAAAAAAAACTAACTCAATCTTATTTATTTTATTTATTATTTTTTTTCAGCCTGTTCTGTCTCACTGCAAAGGCCTTTTCAATCCTTCCATTGCTCTTACTCAATATTATTTGAGGTGAAAACGATATTTATTTTAAATCATCATACCAGAGTTATATTTTTTCTTTGTTTTGGGTTGGCATGGCATAACTCTTTAACTTTAAAATTTTTCGTACTTCTGTTTCCTGTTTTACTATGTCACTAAGCATCCGCTTCTGGCACATCTACTGGTGTGAAGAAATCATAATTTACTCCCATTTCACTAAGTTTCTTCTTATTTTTATTTAAGCTGAAAAAACATCAGAATTAGAAAATCATTTGAAAAGACTATCTTAGTGCTATAACAACAGCGTCAGCAAACGCAGATAATGTTATAATCATAAACTCACTTAGACAAAAGTTTTCTCGCCCTTTTTAGTTCACCAATGTCATCTTTGTCTGCATTAAATTCCTGGAAACATAACAGCATAACATCAAACATTCCAATAAAAAAATATATTAAGCTGTAACTTCTTTTATAATGTACTTAACTGACCCCAACCCTAACAGACAATGTACTCAGTGCAGAAATTAAAACAAAACGAAAACACAGCCAGCCGATGAGTAAGGTACTTAAACTAAAATAATGGTTAGCCAAAGAACAAAATAACTACCTTTTTCGTTTTCAATCTCATTTGGCTGGCAGGGTTATGCTGAGTATGCCAGTACCTCCTGAAGGCCCTTTTTTGCTTTTCCGGAGGAAAGTAAGCCGCTGAAAGGAAAATTGTTTTTTTAATAACTAAAGTATTATATCAGTACTTTAAAATGCCTGTACACTATGTAAGGTCTCAAATCTTTAAATAGTAATTGCATCAATGTTCAACAGTAAATTGAAATCGTTTTATTTTAAGAATGAAAACACACTTTAACTGATTTTGCATCACAGTGATCTTTATCCTCGTAGAAATAAGGTTGCTGTAGAGGGACTGTAATATGCATTTAGTCATGGAGTTGCAGACAACAGCCCATTTAATTTAATGACAGTAATGTTTGAATTTAGAACTTTACCTTTGATCAACCTTTTCCCCCATGAGATAGTTGTTCATGGTTTCAGCTACAATCTGCCCCACTGCTGGCTCTTTAAACTCCACAAAGGCAAAACCTTTGGAGTTGCCAGTGCGTTTTGACCTTATCACTCTAGCGTTGGTTACAACACCAAACTGCTTGAAGTATTGGGTCATTTGATGCTGAAATTGCATTGAACTATATTATTCTCAAGTTAATAATGTACATCAATTAATCCATAAGTTGTAACATTAACTTAAACATAACTGGCGAAATGTAGGTGTATGATAGGTGCACCCACTGCTGCCCAACCCTTCGGAGATTACAGGTGTGATGTTATGTTATATTGAATCATTTAAAATAATAACTCACTTCGTAAAATCCATGCGGAATATGCGATAAATACACCAGTCCTCTTTCCTTATGCTTCCTCTTTTTACTGACTTTGCCATATTTTAGTCTCATACTAAACGGCTTCTTCGGCTCAAACTTTTCATCTGTATTATTAAAAGAAATCTACCCACACTTTACCTATCCAAGGCAGGGTGCCAAAAATTTTCCGGGTTTGCTTCACTCGCTCTTACAATCTCATTTATCATCATTATTGCACAGAGCAACTCCTATGAATACAAATATAGAAGTAAGAACTCAGGACACATTCAATAAGATGAATGTAAAAAAAACTAACTCAATCTTATTTATTTTATTTATTATTTTTTTTCAGCCTGTTCTGTCTCACTGCAAAGGCCTTTTCAATCCTTCCATTGCTCTTACTCAATATTATTTGAGGTGAAAACGATATTTATTTTAAATCATCATACCAGAGTTATATTTTTTCTTTGTTTTGGGTTGGCATGGCATAACTCTTTAACTTTAAAATTTTTCGTAACTTCTGTTTCCTGTTTTACTATGTCACTAAGCACTCCGCTTCTGGCACATCTACTGGTGTGAAGAAATCATAATTTACTCCCATTTCACTAAGTTTCTTCTTATTTTTATTTAAGCTGAAAAAACATCAGAATTAGAAAATCATTTGAAAAGACTATCTTAGTGCTATAACAACAGCGTCAGCAAACGCAGATAATGTTATAATCATAAACTCACTTAGACAAAAGTTTTCTCGCCCTTTTTAGTTCACCAATGTCATCTTTGTCTGCATTAAATTCCTGGAAACATAACAGCATAACATCAAACATTCCAATAAAAAAATATATTAAGCTGTAACTTCTTTTATAATGTACTTAACTGACCCAACCCTAACAGACAATGTACTCAGTGCAGAAATTAAAACAAAACGAAAACACAGCCAGCCGATGAGTAAGGTACTTAAACTAAAATAATGGTTAGCCAAAGAACAAAATAACTACCTTTTTCGTTTTCAATCTCATTTGGCTGGCAGGGTTATGCTGAGTATGCCAGTACCTCCTGAAGGCCCTTTTTTGCTTTTCCGGAGGAAAGTAAGCCGCTGAAAGGAAAATTGTTTTTTTAATAACTAAAGTATTATATCAGTACTTTAAAATGCCTGTACACTATGTAAGGTCTCAAAATCTTTAAATAGTAATTGCATCAATGTTCAACAGTAAATTGAAAATCGTTTTATTTTAAGAATGAAAACACACTTTTAACTGATTTTGCATCACAGTGATCTTTATCCTCGTAGAAATAAGGTTGCTGTAGAGGGACTGTAATATGCATTTAGTCATGGAGTTGCAGACAACAGCCCATTTAATTTAATGACAGTAATGTTTGAATTTAGAACTTTACCTTTGATCCACCTTTTCCCCATGAGATAGTTGTTCATGGTTTCAGCTACAATCTGCCCCACTGCTGGCTCTTTAAACTCCACAAAGGCAAAACCTTTGGAGTTGCCAGTGCGTTTTGACCTTATCACTCTAGCGTTGGTTACAACACCAAACTGCTTGAAGTATTGGGTCATTTGATGCTGAAATTGCATTGAACTATATTATTCTCAAGTTAATAATGTACATCAATTAATCCATAAGTTGTAACATTAACTTAAACATAACTGGCGAAATGTAGGTGTATGATAGGTGCACCCACTGCTGCCCAACCCTTCGGAGATTACAGGTGTGATGTTATGTTATATTGAATCATTTAAAATAATAACTCACTTCGTAAAATCCATGCGGAATATGCGATAAATACACCAGTCCTCTTTCCTTATGCTTCCTCTTTTTACTGACTTTGCCATATTTTAGTCTCATACTAAACGGCTTCTTCGGCTCAAACTTTTCATCTGTATTATTAAAAGAAATCTACCCACACTTTACCTATCCAAGGCAGGGTGCCAAAAATTTTCCGGGTTTGCTTCACTCGCTCTTACAATCTCATTTATCATCATTATTGCACAGAGCAACTCCTATGAATACAAATATAGAAGTAAGAACTCAGGACACATTCAATAAGATGAATGTAAAAAAAACTAACTCAATCTTATTTATTTTATTTATTATTTTTTTTCAGCCTGTTCTGTCTCACTGCAAAGGCCTTTTCAATCCTTCCATTGCTCTTACTCAATATTATTTGAGGTGAAAACGATATTTATTTTAAATCATCATACCAGAGTTATATTTTTTCTTTGTTTTGGGTTGGCATGGCATAACTCTTTAACTTTAAAATTTTTCGTAACTTCTGTTTCCTGTTTTACTATGTCACTAAGCACTCCGCTTCTGGCACATCTACTGGTGTGAAGAAATCATAATTTACTCCCATTTCACTAAGTTTCTTCTTATTTTTATTTAAGCTGAAAAAACATCAGAATTAGAAAATCATTTGAAAAGACTATCTTAGTGCTATAACAACAGCGTCAGCAAACGCAGATAATGTTATAATCATAAACTCACTTAGACAAAAGTTTTCTCGCCCTTTTTAGTTCACTAATGTCATCTTTGTCTGCATTAAATTCCTGGAAACATAACAGCATAACATCAAACATTCCAATAAAAAAATATATTAAGCTGTAACTTCTTTTATAATGTACTTAACTGACCCAACCCTAACAGACAATGTACTCAGTGCAGAAATTAAAACAAAACGAAAACACAGCCAGCCGATGAGTAAGGTACTTAAACTAAAATAATGGTTAGCCAAAGAACAAAATAACTACCTTTTTCGTTTTCAATCTCATTTGGCTGGCAGGGTTATGCTGAGTATGCCAGTACCTCCTGAAGGCCCTTTTTTGCTTTTCCGGAGGAAAGTAAGCCGCTGAAAGGAAAATTGTTTTTTTAATAACTAAAGTATTATATCAGTACTTTAAAATGCCTGTACACTATGTAAGGTCTCAAAATCTTTAAATAGTAATTGCATCAATGTTCAACAGTAAATTGAAAATCGTTTTATTTTAAGAATGAAAACACACTTTTAACTGATTTTGCATCACAGTGATCTTTATCCTCGTAGAAATAAGGTTGCTGTAGAGGGACTGTAATATGCATTTAGTCATGGAGTTGCAGACAACAGCCCATTTAATTTAATGACAGTAATGTTTGAATTTAGAACTTTACCTTTGATCCACCTTTTCCCCATGAGATAGTTGTTCATGGTTTCAGCTACAATCTGCCCCACTGCTGGCTCTTTAAACTCCACAAAGGCAAAACCTTTGGAGTTGCCAGTGCGTTTTGACCTTATCACTCTAGCGTTGGTTACAACACCAAACTGCTTGAAGTATTGGGTCATTTGATGCTGAAATTGCATTGAACTATATTATTCTCAAGTTAATAATGTACATCAATTAATCCATAAGTTGTAACATTAACTTAAACATAACTGGCGAAATGTAGGTGTATGATAGGTGCACCCACTGCTGCCCAACCCTTCGGAGATTACAGGTGTGATGTTATGTTATATTGAATCATTTAAAATAATAACTCACTTCGTAAAATCCATGCGGAATATGCGATAAATACACCAGTCCTCTTTCCTTATGCTTCCTCTTTTTACTGACTTTGCCATATTTTAGTCTCATACTAAACGGCTTCTTCGGCTCAAACTTTTCATCTGTATTATTAAAAGAAATCTACCCACACTTTACCTATCCAAGGCAGGGTGCCAAAAATTTTCCGGGTTTGCTTCACTCGCTCTTACAATCTCATTTATCATCATTATTGCACAGAGCAACTCCTATGAATACAAATATAGAAGTAAGAACTCAGGACACATTCAATAAGATGAATGTAAAAAAAACTAACTCAATCTTATTTATTTTATTTATTATTTTTTTCAGCCTGTTCTGTCTCACTGCAAAGGCCTTTTCAATCCTTCCATTGCTCTTACTCAATATTATTTGAGGTGAAAACGATATTTATTTTAAATCATCATACCAGAGTTATATTTTTTCTTTGTTTTGGGTTGGCATGGCATAACTCTTTAACTTTAAAATTTTTCGTAACTTCTGTTTCCTGTTTTACTATGTCACTAAGCACTCCGCTTCTGGCACATCTACTGGTGTGAAGAAATCATAATTTACTCCCATTTCACTAAGTTTCTTCTTATTTTTATTTAAGCTGAAAAAACATCAGAATTAGAAAATCATTTGAAAAGACTATCTTAGTGCTATAACAACAGCGTCAGCAAACGCAGATAATGTTATAATCATAAACTCACTTAGACAAAAGTTTTCTCGCCCTTTTTAGTTCACCAATGTCATCTTTGTCTGCATTAAATTCCTGGAAACATAACAGCATAACATCAAACATTCCAATAAAAAAATATATTAAGCTGTAACTTCTTTTATAATGTACTTAACTGACCCAACCCTAACAGACAATGTACTCAGTGCAGAAATTAAAACAAAACGAAAACACAGCCAGCCGATGAGTAAGGTACTTAAACTAAAATAATGGTTAGCCAAAGAACAAAATAACTACCTTTTTCGTTTTCAATCTCATTTGGTTGGCAGGGTTATGCTGAGTATTCCAGTACCTCCTGAAGGCCCTTTTTTGCTTTTCCGGAGGAAAGTAAGCCGCTGAAAGGAAAATTGTTTTTTTAATAACTAAAGTATTATATCAGTACTTTAAAATGCCTGTACACTATGTAAGGTCTCAAAATCTTTAAATAGTAATTGCATCAATGTTCAACAGTAAATTGAAAATCGTTTTATTTTAAGAATGAAAACACACTTTTAACTGATTTTGCATCACAGTGATCTTTATCCTCGTAGAAATAAGGTTGCTGTAGAGGGACTGTAATATGCATTTAGTCATGGAGTTGCAGACAACAGCCCATTTAATTTAATGACAGTAATGTTTGAATTTAGAACTTTACCTTTGATCAACCTTTTCCCCATGAGATAGTTGTTCATGGTTTCAGCTACAATCTGCCCCACTGCTGGCTCTTTAAACTCCACAAAGGCAAAACCTTTGGAGTTGCCAGTGCGTTTTGACCTTATCACTCTAGCGTTGGTTACAACACCAAACTGCTTGAAGTATTGGGTCATTTGATGCTGAAATTGCATTGAACTATATTATTCTCAAGTTAATAATGTACATCAATTAATCCATAAGTTGTAACATTAACTTAAACATAACTGGCGAAATGTAGGTGTATGATAGGTGCACCCACTGCTGCCCAACCCTTCGGAGATTACAGGTGTGATGTTATGTTATATTGAATCATTTAAAATAATAACTCACTTCGTAAAATCCATGCGGAATATGCGATAAATACACCAGTCCTCTTTCCTTATGCTGCCTCTTTTTACTGACTTTGCCATATTTTAGTCTCATACTAAACGGCTTCTTCGGCTCAAACTTTTCATCTGTATTATTAAAAGAAATCTACCCACACTTTACCTATCCAAGGCAGGGTGCCAAAAATTTTCCGGGTTTGCTTCACTCGCTCTTACAATCTCATTTATCATCATTATTGCACAGAGCAACTCCTATGAATACAAATATAGAAGTAAGAACTCAGGACACATTCAATAAGATGAATGTAAAAAAAACTAACTCAATCTTATTTATTTTATTTATTATTTTTTTTCAGCCTGTTCTGTCTCACTGCAAAGGCCTTTTCAATCCTTCCATTGCTCTTACTCAATATTATTTGAGGTGAAAACGATATTTATTTTAAATCATCATACCAGAGTTATATTTTTTCTTTGTTTTGGGTTGGCATGGCATAACTCTTTAACTTTAAAATTTTTCGTAACTTCTGTTTCCTGTTTTACTATGTCACTAAGCACTCCGCTTCTGGCACATCTACTGGTGTGAAGAAATCATAATTTACTCCCATTTCACTAAGTTTCTTCTTATTTTTATTTAAGCTGAAAAAACATCAGAATTAGAAAATCATTTGAAAAGACTATCTTAGTGCTATAACAACAGCGTCAGCAAACGCAGATAATGTTATAATCATAAACTCACTTAGACAAAAGTTTTCTCGCCCTTTTTAGTTCACCAATGTCATCTTTGTCTGCATTAAATTCCTGGAAACATAACAGCAATAACATCAAACATTCCAATAAAAAAATATATTAAGCTGTAACTTCTTTTATAATGTACTTAACTGACCCAACCCTAACAGACAATGTACTCAGTGCAGAAATTAAAACAAACGAAAACACAGCCAGCCGATGAGTAAGGTACTTAAACTAAAATAATGGTTAGCCAAAGAACAAAATAACTACCTTTTTCGTTTTCAATCTCATTTGGCTGGCAGGGTTATGCTGAGTATGCCAGTACCTCCTGAAGGCCCTTTTTGCTTTTCCGGAGGAAAGTAAGCCGCTGAAAGGAAAATTGTTTTTTTAATAACTAAAGTATTATATCAGTACTTTAAAATGCCTGTACACTATGTAAGGTCTCAAAATCTTTAAATAGTAATTGCATCAATGTTCAACAGTAAATTGAAAATCGTTTTATTTTAAGAATGAAAACACACTTTTAACTGATTTTGCATCACAGTGATCTTTATCCTCGTAGAAATAAGGTTGCTGTAGAGGGACTGTAATATGCATTTAGTCATGGAGTTGCAGACAACAGCCCATTTAATTTAATGACAGTAATGTTTGAATTTAGAACTTTACCTTTGATCCACCTTTTCCCCATGAGATAGTTGTTCATGGTTTCAGCTACAATCTGCCCCACTGCTGGCTCTTTAAACTCCACAAAGGCAAAACCTTTGGAGTTGCCAGTGCGTTTTGACCTTATCACTCTAGCGTTGGTTACAACACCAAACTGCTTGAAGTATTGGGTCATTTGATGCTGAAATTGCATTGAACTATATTATTCTCAAGTTAATAATGTACATCAATTAATCCATAAGTTGTAACATTAACTTAAACATAACTGGCGAAATGTAGGTGTATGATAGGTGCACCCACTGCTGCCCAACCCTTCGGAGATTACAGGTGTGATGTTATGTTATATTGAATCATTTAAAATAATAACTCACTTCGTAAAATCCATGCGGAATATGCGATAAATACACCAGTCCTCTTTCCTTATGCTTCCTCTTTTTACTGACTTTGCCATATTTTAGTCTCATACTAAACGGCTTCTTCGGCTCAAACTTTTCATCTGTATTATTAAAAGAAATCTACCCACACTTTACCTATCCAAGGCAGGGTGCCAAAAATTTTCCGGGTTTGCTTCACTCGCTCTTACAATCTCATTTATCATCATTATTGCACAGAGCAACTCCTATGAATACAAATATAGAAGTAAGAACTCAGGACACATTCAATAAGATGAATGTAAAAAAAACTAACTCAATCTTATTTATTTTATTTATTATTTTTTTCAGCCTGTTCTGTCTCACTGCAAAGGCCTTTTCAATCCTTCCATTGCTCTTACTCAATATTATTTGAGGTGAAAACGATATTTATTTTAAATCATCATACCAGAGTTATATTTTTTCTTTGTTTTGGGTTGGCATGGCATAACTCTTTAACTTTAAAATTTTTCGTAACTTCTGTTTCCTGTTTTACTATGTCACTAAGCACTCCGCTTCTGGCACATCTACTGGTGTGAAGAAATCATAATTTACTCCCATTTCACTAAGTTTCTTCTTATTTTTATTTAAGCTGAAAAAACATCAGAATTAGAAAATCATTTGAAAAGACTATCTTAGTGCTATAACAACAGCGTCAGCAAACGCAGATAATGTTATAATCATAAACTCACTTAGACAAAAGTTTTCTCGCCCTTTTTAGTTCACCAATGTCATCTTTGTCTGCATTAAATTCCTGGAAACATAACAGCATAACATCAAACATTCCAATAAAAAAATATATTAAGCTGTAACTTCTTTTATAATGTACTTAACTGACCCAACCCTAACAGACAATGTACTCAGTGCAGAAATTAAAACAAAACGAAAACACAGCCAGCCGATGAGTAAGGTACTTAAACTAAAATAATGGTTAGCCAAAGAACAAAATAACTACCTTTTTCGTTTTCAATCTCATTTGGCTGGCAGGGTTATGCTGAGTATGCCAGTACCTCCTGAAGGCCCTTTTTTGCTTTTCCGGAGGAAAGTAAGCCGCTGAAAGGAAAATTGTTTTTTTAATAACTAAAGTATTATATCAGTACTTTAAAATGCCTGTACACTATGTAAGGTCTCAAAATCTTTAAATAGTAATTGCATCAATGTTCAACAGTAAATTGAAAATCGTTTTATTTTAAGAATGAAAACACACTTTTAACTGATTTTGCATCACAGTGATCTTTATCCTCGTAGAAATAAGGTTGCTGTAGAGGGACTGTAATATGCATTTAGTCATGGAGTTGCAGACAACAGCCCATTTAATTTAATGACAGTAATGTTTGAATTTAGAACTTTACCTTTGATCCACCTTTTCCCCATGAGATAGTTGTTCATGGTTTCAGCTACAATCTGCCCCACTGCTGGCTCTTTAAACTCCACAAAGGCAAAACCTTTGGAGTTGCCAGTGCGTTTTGACCTTATCACTCTAGCGTTGGTTACAACACCAAACTGCTTGAAGTATTGGGTCATTTGATGCTGAAATTGCATTGAACTATATTATTCTCAAGTTAATAATGTACATCAATTAATCCATAAGTTGTAACATTAACTTAAACATAACTGGCGAAATGTAGGTGTATGATAGGTGCACCCACTGCTGCCCAACCCTTCGGAGATTACAGGTGTGATGTTATGTTATATTGAATCATTTAAAATAATAACTCACTTCGTAAAATCCATGCGGAATATGCGATAAATACACCAGTCCTCTTTCCTTATGCTTCCTCTTTTTACTGACTTTGCCATATTTTAGTCTCATACTAAACGGCTTCTTCGGCTCAAACTTTTCATCTGTATTATTAAAAGAAATCTACCCACACTTTACCTATCCAAGGCAGGGTGCCAAAAATTTTCCGGGTTTGCTTCACTCGCTCTTACAATCTCATTTATCATCATTATTGCACAGAGCAACTCCTATGAATACAAATATAGAAGTAAGAACTCAGGACACATTCAATAAGATGAATGTAAAAAAAACTAACTCAATCTTATTTATTTTATTTATTATTTTTTTTCAGCCTGTTCTGTCTCACTGCAAAGGCCTTTTCAATCCTTCCATTGCTCTTACTCAATATTATTTGAGGTGAAAACGATATTTATTTTAAATCATCATACCAGAGTTATATTTTTTCTTTGTTTTGGGTTGGCATGGCATAACTCTTTAACTTTAAAATTTTTCGTAACTTCTGTTTCCTGTTTTACTATGTCACTAAGCACTCCGCTTCTGGCACATCTACTGGTGTGAAGAAATCATAATTTACTCCCATTTCACTAAGTTTCTTCTTATTTTTATTTAAGCTGAAAAAACATCAGAATTAGAAAATCATTTGAAAAGACTATCTTAGTGCTATAACAACAG
Organism: Orthosia gothica; assembly: GCA_949775005.1. Lineage (NCBI taxonomy): Eukaryota > Metazoa > Arthropoda > Insecta > Lepidoptera > Noctuidae > Orthosia > Orthosia gothica. Next base: position 11,518 of record CATKRY010000114.1, read on the forward strand.
CGTCAGCAAACGCAGATAATGTTATAATCATAAACTCACTTAGACAAAAGTTTTCTCGCCCTTTTTAGTTCACTAATGTCATCTTTGTCTGCATTAAATTCCTGGAAACATAACAGCATAACATCAAACATTCCAATAAAAAAATATATTAAGCTGTAACTTCTTTTATAATGTACTTAACTGACCCAACCCTAACAGACAATGTACTCAGTGCAGAAATTAAAACAAAACGAAAACACAGCCAGCCGATGAGTAAGGTACTTAAACTAAAATAATGGTTAGCCAAAGAACAAAATAACTACCTTTTTCGTTTTCAATCTCATTTGGCTGGCAGGGTTATGCTGAGTATGCCAGTACCTCCTGAAGGCCCTTTTTTGCTTTTCCGGAGGAAAGTAAGCCGCTGAAAGGAAAATTGTTTTTTTAATAACTAAAGTATTATATCAGTACTTTAAAATGCCTGTACACTATGTAAGGTCTCAAAATCTTTAAATAGTAATTGCATCAATGTTCAACAGTAAATTGAAAATCGTTTTATTTTAAGAATGAAAACACACTTTTAACTGATTTTGCATCACAGTGATCTTTATCCTCGTAGAAATAAGGTTGCTGTAGAGGGACTGTAATATGCATTTAGTCATGGAGTTGCAGACAACAGCCCATTTAATTTAATGACAGTAATGTTTGAATTTAGAACTTTACCTTTGATCCACCTTTTCCCCATGAGATAGTTGTTCATGGTTTCAGCTACAATCTGCCCCACTGCTGGCTCTTTAAACTCCACAAAGGCAAAACCTTTGGAGTTGCCAGTGCGTTTTGACCTTATCACTCTAGCGTTGGTTACAACACCAAACTGCTTGAAGTATTGGGTCATTTGATGCTGAAATTGCATTGAACTATATTATTCTCAAGTTAATAATGTACATCAATTAATCCATAAGTTGTAACATTAACTTAAACATAACTGGCGAAATGTAGGTGTATGATAGGTGCACCCACTGCTGCCCAACCCTTCGGAGATTACAGGTGTGATGTTATGTTATATTGAATCATTTAAAATAATAACTCACTTCGTAAAATCCATGCGGAATATGCGATAAATACACCAGTCCTCTTTCCTTATGCTTCCTCTTTTTACTGACTTTGCCATATTTTAGTCTCATACTAAACGGCTTCTTCGGCTCAAACTTTTCATCTGTATTATTAAAAGAAATCTACCCACACTTTACCTATCCAAGGCAGGGTGCCAAAAATTTTCCGGGTTTGCTTCACTCGCTCTTACAATCTCATTTATCATCATTATTGCACAGAGCAACTCCTATGAATACAAATATAGAAGTAAGAACTCAGGACACATTCAATAAGATGAATGTAAAAAAAACTAACTCAATCTTATTTATTTTATTTATTATTTTTTTCAGCCTGTTCTGTCTCACTGCAAAGGCCTTTTCAATCCTTCCATTGCTCTTACTCAATATTATTTGAGGTGAAAACGATATTTATTTTAAATCATCATACCAGAGTTATATTTTTTCTTTGTTTTGGGTTGGCATGGCATAACTCTTTAACTTTAAAATTTTTCGTAACTTCTGTTTCCTGTTTTACTATGTCACTAAGCACTCCGCTTCTGGCACATCTACTGGTGTGAAGAAATCATAATTTACTCCCATTTCACTAAGTTTCTTCTTATTTTTATTTAAGCTGAAAAAACATCAGAATTAGAAAATCATTTGAAAAGACTATCTTAGTGCTATAACAACAGCGTCAGCAAACGCAGATAATGTTATAATCATAAACTCACTTAGACAAAAGTTTTCTCGCCCTTTTTAGTTCACCAATGTCATCTTTGTCTGCATTAAATTCCTGGAAACATAACAGCATAACATCAAACATTCCAATAAAAAAATATATTAAGCTGTAACTTCTTTTATAATGTACTTAACTGACCCAACCCTAACAGACAATGTACTCAGTGCAGAAATTAAAACAAAACGAAAACACAGCCAGCCGATGAGTAAGGTACTTAAACTAAAATAATGGTTAGCCAAAGAACAAAATAACTACCTTTTTCGTTTTCAATCTCATTTGGTTGGCAGGGTTATGCTGAGTATTCCAGTACCTCCTGAAGGCCCTTTTTTGCTTTTCCGGAGGAAAGTAAGCCGCTGAAAGGAAAATTGTTTTTTTAATAACTAAAGTATTATATCAGTACTTTAAAATGCCTGTACACTATGTAAGGTCTCAAAATCTTTAAATAGTAATTGCATCAATGTTCAACAGTAAATTGAAAATCGTTTTATTTTAAGAATGAAAACACACTTTTAACTGATTTTGCATCACAGTGATCTTTATCCTCGTAGAAATAAGGTTGCTGTAGAGGGACTGTAATATGCATTTAGTCATGGAGTTGCAGACAACAGCCCATTTAATTTAATGACAGTAATGTTTGAATTTAGAACTTTACCTTTGATCAACCTTTTCCCCATGAGATAGTTGTTCATGGTTTCAGCTACAATCTGCCCCACTGCTGGCTCTTTAAACTCCACAAAGGCAAAACCTTTGGAGTTGCCAGTGCGTTTTGACCTTATCACTCTAGCGTTGGTTACAACACCAAACTGCTTGAAGTATTGGGTCATTTGATGCTGAAATTGCATTGAACTATATTATTCTCAAGTTAATAATGTACATCAATTAATCCATAAGTTGTAACATTAACTTAAACATAACTGGCGAAATGTAGGTGTATGATAGGTGCACCCACTGCTGCCCAACCCTTCGGAGATTACAGGTGTGATGTTATGTTATATTGAATCATTTAAAATAATAACTCACTTCGTAAAATCCATGCGGAATATGCGATAAATACACCAGTCCTCTTTCCTTATGCTGCCTCTTTTTACTGACTTTGCCATATTTTAGTCTCATACTAAACGGCTTCTTCGGCTCAAACTTTTCATCTGTATTATTAAAAGAAATCTACCCACACTTTACCTATCCAAGGCAGGGTGCCAAAAATTTTCCGGGTTTGCTTCACTCGCTCTTACAATCTCATTTATCATCATTATTGCACAGAGCAACTCCTATGAATACAAATATAGAAGTAAGAACTCAGGACACATTCAATAAGATGAATGTAAAAAAAACTAACTCAATCTTATTTATTTTATTTATTATTTTTTTTCAGCCTGTTCTGTCTCACTGCAAAGGCCTTTTCAATCCTTCCATTGCTCTTACTCAATATTATTTGAGGTGAAAACGATATTTATTTTAAATCATCATACCAGAGTTATATTTTTTCTTTGTTTTGGGTTGGCATGGCATAACTCTTTAACTTTAAAATTTTTCGTAACTTCTGTTTCCTGTTTTACTATGTCACTAAGCACTCCGCTTCTGGCACATCTACTGGTGTGAAGAAATCATAATTTACTCCCATTTCACTAAGTTTCTTCTTATTTTTATTTAAGCTGAAAAAACATCAGAATTAGAAAATCATTTGAAAAGACTATCTTAGTGCTATAACAACAGCGTCAGCAAACGCAGATAATGTTATAATCATAAACTCACTTAGACAAAAGTTTTCTCGCCCTTTTTAGTTCACCAATGTCATCTTTGTCTGCATTAAATTCCTGGAAACATAACAGCATAACATCAAACATTCCAATAAAAAAATATATTAAGCTGTAACTTCTTTTATAATGTACTTAACTGACCCAACCCTAACAGACAATGTACTCAGTGCAGAAATTAAAACAAAACGAAAACACAGCCAGCCGATGAGTAAGGTACTTAAACTAAAATAATGGTTAGCCAAAGAACAAAATAACTACCTTTTTCGTTTTCAATCTCATTTGGCTGGCAGGGTTATGCTGAGTATGCCAGTACCTCCTGAAGGCCCTTTTTTGCTTTTCCGGAGGAAAGTAAGCCGCTGAAAGGAAAATTGTTTTTTTAATAACTAAAGTATTATATCAGTACTTTAAAATGCCTGTACACTATGTAAGGTCTCAAAATCTTTAAATAGTAATTGCATCAATGTTCAACAGTAAATTGAAAATCGTTTTATTTTAAGAATGAAAACACACTTTTAACTGATTTTGCATCACAGTGATCTTTATCCTCGTAGAAATAAGGTTGCTGTAGAGGGACTGTAATATGCATTTAGTCATGGAGTTGCAGACAACAGCCCATTTAATTTAATGACAGTAATGTTTGAATTTAGAACTTTACCTTTGATCCACCTTTTCCCCATGAGATAGTTGTTCATGGTTTCAGCTACAATCTGCCCCACTGCTGGCTCTTTAAACTCCACAAAGGCAAAACCTTTGGAGTTGCCAGTGCGTTTTGACCTTATCACTCTAGCGTTGGTTACAACACCAAACTGCTTGAAGTATTGGGTCATTTGATGCTGAAATTGCATTGAACTATATTATTCTCAAGTTAATAATGTACATCAATTAATCCATAAGTTGTAACATTAACTTAAACATAACTGGCGAAATGTAGGTGTATGATAGGTGCACCCACTGCTGCCCAACCCTTCGGAGATTACAGGTGTGATGTTATGTTATATTGAATCATTTAAAATAATAACTCACTTCGTAAAATCCATGCGGAATATGCGATAAATACACCAGTCCTCTTTCCTTATGCTTCCTCTTTTTACTGACTTTGCCATATTTTAGTCTCATACTAAACGGCTTCTTCGGCTCAAACTTTTCATCTGTATTATTAAAAGAAATCTACCCACACTTTACCTATCCAAGGCAGGGTGCCAAAAATTTTCCGGGTTTGCTTCACTCGCTCTTACAATCTCATTTATCATCATTATTGCACAGAGCAACTCCTATGAATACAAATATAGAAGTAAGAACTCAGGACACATTCAATAAGATGAATGTAAAAAAAACTAACTCAATCTTATTTATTTTATTTATTATTTTTTTTCAGCCTGTTCTGTCTCACTGCAAAGGCCTTTTCAATCCTTCCATTGCTCTTACTCAATATTATTTGAGGTGAAAACGATATTTATTTTAAATCATCATACCAGAGTTATATTTTTTCTTTGTTTTGGGTTGGCATGGCATAACTCTTTAACTTTAAAATTTTTCGTAACTTCTGTTTCCTGTTTTACTATGTCACTAAGCACTCCGCTTCTGGCACATCTACTGGTGTGAAGAAATCATAATTTACTCCCATTTCACTAAGTTTCTTCTTATTTTTATTTAAGCTGAAAAAACATCAGAATTAGAAAATCATTTGAAAAGACTATCTTAGTGCTATAACAACAGCGTCAGCAAACGCAGATAATGTTATAATCATAAACTCACTTAGACAAAAGTTTTCTCGCCCTTTTTAGTTCACCAATGTCATCTTTGTCTGCATTAAATTCCTGGAAACATAACAGCATAACATCAAACATTCCAATAAAAAAATATATTAAGCTGTAACTTCTTTTATAATGTACTTAACTGACCCAACCCTAACAGACAATGTACTCAGTGCAGAAATTAAAACAAAACGAAAACACAGCCAGCCGATGAGTAAGGTACTTAAACTAAAATAATGGTTAGCCAAAGAACAAAATAACTACCTTTTTCGTTTTCAATCTCATTTGGCTGGCAGGGTTATGCTGAGTATTCCAGTACCTCCTGAAGGCCCTTTTTTGCTTTTCCGGAGGAAAGTAAGCCGCTGAAAGGAAAATTGTTTTTTTAATAACTAAAGTATTATATCAGTACTTTAAAATGCCTGTACACTATGTAAGGTCTCAAAATCTTTAAATAGTAATTGCATCAATGTTCAACAGTAAATTGAAAATCGTTTTATTTTAAGAATGAAAACACACTTTTAACTGATTTTGCATCACAGTGATCTTTATCCTCGTAGAAATAAGGTTGCTGTAGAGGGACTGTAATATGCATTTAGTCATGGAGTTGCAGACAACAGCCCATTTAATTTAATGACAGTAATGTTTGAATTTAGAACTTTACCTTTGATCAACCTTTTCCCCATGAGATAGTTGTTCATGGTTTCAGCTACAATCTGCCCCACTGCTGGCTCTTTAAACTCCACAAAGGCAAAACCTTTGGAGTTGCCAGTGCGTTTTGACCTTATCACTCTAGCGTTGGTTACAACACCAAACTGCTTGAAGTATTGGGTCATTTGATGCTGAAATTGCATTGAACTATATTATTCTCAAGTTAATAATGTACATCAATTAATCCATAAGTTGTAACATTAACTTAAACATAACTGGCGAAATGTAGGTGTATGATAGGTGCACCCACTGCTGCCCAACCCTTCGGAGATTACAGGTGTGATGTTATGTTATATTGAATCATTTAAAATAATAACTCACTTCGTAAAATCCATGCGGAATATGCGATAAATACACCAGTCCTCTTTCCTTATGCTTCCTCTTTTTACTGACTTTGCCATATTTTAGTCTCATACTAAACGGCTTCTTCGGCTCAAACTTTTCATCTGTATTATTAAAAGAAATCTACCCACACTTTACCTATCCAAGGCAGGGTGCCAAAAATTTTCCGGGTTTGCTTCACTCGCTCTTACAATCTCATTTATCATCATTATTGCACAGAGCAACTCCTATGAATACAAATATAGAAGTAAGAACTCAGGACACATTCAATAAGATGAATGTAAAAAAAACTAACTCAATCTTATTTATTTTATTTATTATTTTTTTCAGCCTGTTCTGTCTCACTGCAAAGGCCTTTTCAATCCTTCCATTGCTCTTACTCAATATTATTTGAGGTGAAAACGATATTTATTTTAAATCATCATACCAGAGTTATATTTTTTCTTTGTTTTGGGTTGGCATGGCATAACTCTTTAACTTTAAAATTTTTCGTAACTTCTGTTTCCTGTTTTACTATGTCACTAAGCACTCCGCTTCTGGCACATCTACTGGTGTGAAGAAATCATAATTTACTCCCATTTCACTAAGTTTCTTCTTATTTTTATTTAAGCTGAAAAAACATCAGAATTAGAAAATCATTTGAAAAGACTATCTTAGTGCTATAACAACAGCGTCAGCAAACGCAGATAATGTTATAATCATAAACTCACTTAGACAAAAGTTTTCTCGCCCTTTTTAGTTCACCAATGTCATCTTTGTCTGCATTAAATTCCTGGAAACATAACAGCATAACATCAAACATTCCAATAAAAAAATATATTAAGCTGTAACTTCTTTTATAATGTACTTAACTGACCCAACCCTAACAGACAATGTACTCAGTGCAGAAATTAAAACAAAACGAAAACACAGCCAGCCGATGAGTAAGGTACTTAAACTAAAATAATGGTTAGCCAAAGAACAAAATAACTACCTTTTTCGTTTTCAATCTCATTTGGCTGGCAGGGTTATGCTGAGTATGCCAGTACCTCCTGAAGGCCCTTTTTTGCTTTTCCGGAGGAAAGTAAGCCGCTGAAAGGAAAATTGTTTTTTTAATAACTAAAGTATTATATCAGTACTTTAAAATGCCTGTACACTATGTAAGGTCTCAAAATCTTTAAATAGTAATTGCATCAATGTTCAACAGTAAATTGAAAATCGTTTTATTTTAAGAATGAAAACACACTTTTAACTGATTTTGCATCACAGTGATCTTTATCCTCGTAGAAATAAGGTTGCTGTAGAGGGACTGTAATATGCATTTAGTCATGGAGTTGCAGACAACAGCCCATTTAATTTAATGACAGTAATGTTTGAATTTAGAACTTTACCTTTGATCAACCTTTTCCCCATGAGATAGTTGTTCATGGTTTCAGCTACAATCTGCCCCACTGCTGGCTCTTTAAACTCCACAAAGGCAAAACCTTTGGAGTTGCCAGTGCGTTTTGACCTTATCACTCTAGCGTTGGTTACAACACCAAACTGCTTGAAGTATTGGGTCATTTGATGCTGAAATTGCATTGAACTATATTATTCTCAAGTTAATAATGTACATCAATTAATCCATAAGTTGTAACATTAACTTAAACATAACTGGCGAAATGTAGGTGTATGATAGGTGCACCCACTGCTGCCCAACCCTTCGGAGATTACAGGTGTGATGTTATGTTATATTGAATCATTTAAAATAATAACTCACTTCGTAAAATCCATGCGGAATATGCGATAAATACACCAGTCCTCTTTCCTTATGCTTCCTCTTTTTACTGACTTTGCCATATTTTAGTCTCATACTAAACGGCTTCTTCGGCTCAAACTTTTCATCTGTATTATTAAAAGAAATCTACCCACACTTTACCTATCCAAGGCAGGGTGCCAAAAATTTTCCGGGTTTGCTTCACTCGCTCTTACAATCTCATTTATCATCATTATTGCACAGAGCAACTCCTATGAATACAAATATAGAAGTAAGAACTCAGGACACATTCAATAAGATGAATGTAAAAAAAACTAACTCAATCTTATTTATTTTATTTATTATTTTTTTCAGCCTGTTCTGTCTCACTGCAAAGGCCTTTTCAATCCTTCCATTGCTCTTACTCAATATTATTTGAGGTGAAAACGATATTTATTTTAAATCATCATACCAGAGTTATATTTTTTCTTTGTTTTGGGTTGGCATGGCATAACTCTTTAACTTTAAAATTTTTCGTAACTTCTGTTTCCTGTTTTACTATGTCACTAAGCACTCCGCTTCTGGCACATCTACTGGTGTGAAGAAATCATAATTTACTCCCATTTCACTAAGTTTCTTCTTATTTTTATTTAAGCTGAAAAAACATCAGAATTAGAAAATCATTTGAAAAGACTATCTTAGTGCTATAACAACAGCGTCAGCAAACGCAGATAATGTTATAATCATAAACTCACTTAGACAAAAGTTTTCTCGCCCTTTTTAGTTCACCAATGTCATCTTTGTCTGCATTAAATTCCTGGAAACATAACAGCATAACATCAAACATTCCAATAAAAAAATATATTAAGCTGTAACTTCTTTTATAATGTACTTAACTGACCCAACCCTAACAGACAATGTACTCAGTGCAGAAATTAAAACAAAACGAAAACACAGCCAGCCGATGAGTAAGGTACTTAAACTAAAATAATGGTTAGGCAAAGAACAAAATAACTACCTTTTTCGTTTTCAATCTCATTTGGCTGGCAGGGTTATGCTGAGTATTCCAGTACCTCCTGAAGGCCCTTTTTTGCTTTTCCGGAGGAAAGTAAGCCGCTGAAAGGAAAATTGTTTTTTTAATAACTAAAGTATTATATCAGTACTTTAAAATGCCTGTACACTATGTAAGGTCTCAAAATCTTTAAATAGTAATTGCATCAATGTTCAACAGTAAATTGAAAATCGTTTTATTTTAAGAATGAAAACACACTTTTAACTGATTTTGCATCACAGTGATCTTTATCCGCGTAGAAATAAGGTTGCTGTAGAGGGACTGTAATATGCATTTAGTCATGGAGTTGCAGACAACAGCCCATTTAATTTAATGACAGTAATGTTTGAATTTAGAACTTTACCTTTGATCAACCTTTTCCCCATGAGATAGTTGTTCATGGTTTCAGCTACAATCTGCCCCACTGCTGGCTCTTTAAACTCCACAAAGGCAAAACCTTTGGAGTTGCCAGTGCGTTTTGACCTTATCACTCTAGCGTTGGTTACAACACCAAACTGCTTGAAGTATTGGGTCATTTGATGCTGAAATTGCATTGAACTATATTATTCTCAAGTTAATAATGTACATCAATTAATCCATAAGTTGTAACATTAACTTAAACATAACTGGCGAAATGTAGGTGTATGATAGGTGCACCCACTGCTGCCCAACCCTTCGGAGATTACAGGTGTGATGTTATGTTATATTGAATCATTTAAAATAATAACTCACTTCGTAAAATCCATGCGGAATATGCGATAAATACACCAGTCCTCTTTCCTTAAGCTTCCTCTTTTTACTGACTTTGCCATATTTTAGTCTCATACTAAACGGCTTCTTCGGCTCAAACTTTTCATCTGTATTATTAAAAGAAATCTACCCACACTTTACCTATCCAAGGCAGGGTGCCAAAAATTTTCCGGGTTTGCTTCACTCGCTCTTACAATCTCATTTATCATCATTATTGCACAGAGCAACTCCTATGAATACAAATATAGAAGTAAGAACTCAGGACACATTCAATAAGATGAATGTAAAAAAAACTAACTCAATCTTATTTATTTTATTTATTATTTTTTTCAGCCTGTTCTGTCTCACTGCAAAGGCCTTTTCAATCCTTCCATTGCTCTTACTCAATATTATTTGAGGTGAAAACGATATTTATTTTAAATCATCATACCAGAGTTATATTTTTTCTTTGTTTTGGGTTGGCATGGCATAACTCTTTAACTTTAAAATTTTTCGTAACTTCTGTTTCCTGTTTTACTATGTCACTAAGCACTCCGCTTCTGGCAAATCTACTGGTGTGAAGAAATCATAATTTACTCCCATTTCACTAAGTTTCTTCTTATTTTTATTTAAGCTGAAAAAACATCAGAATTAGAAAATCATTTGAAAAGACTATCTTAGTGCTATAACAACAGCGTCAGCAAACGCAGATAATGTTATAATCATAAACTCACTTAGACAAAAGTTTTCTCGCCCTTTTTAGTTCACCAATGTCATCTTTGTCTGCATTAAATTCCTGGAAACATAACAGCATAACATCAAACATTCCAATAAAAAAATATATTAAGCTGTAACTTCTTTTATAATGTACTTAACTGACCCAACCCTAACAGACAATGTACTCAGTGCAGAAATTAAAACAAAACGAAAACACAGCCAGCCGATGAGTAAGGTACTTAAACTAAAATAATGGTTAGCCAAAGAACAAAATAACTACCTTTTTCGTTTTCAATCTCATTTGGCTGGCAGGGTTATGCTGAGTATTCCAGTACCTCCTGAAGGCCCTTTTTTGCTTTTCCGGAGGAAAGTAAGCCGCTGAAAGGAAAATTGTTTTTTTAATAACTAAAGTATTATATCAGTACTTTAAAATGCCTGTACACTATGTAAGGTCTCAAAATCTTTAAATAGTAATTGCATCAATGTTCAACAGTAAATTGAAAATCGTTTTATTTTAAGAATGAAAACACACTTTTAACTGATTTTGCATCACAGTGATCTTTATCCTCGTAGAAATAAGGTTGCTGTAGAGGGACTGTAATATGCATTTAGTCATGGAGTTGCAGACAACAGCCCATTTAATTTAATGACAGTAATGTTTGAATTTAGAACTTTACCTTTGATCAACCTTTTCCCCATGAGATAGTTGTTCATGGTTTCAGCTACAATCTGCCCCACTGCTGGCTCTTTAAACTCCACAAAGGCAAAACCTTTGGAGTTGCCAGTGCGTTTTGACCTTATCACTCTAGCGTTGGTTACAACACCAAACTGCTTGAAGTATTGGGTCATTTGATGCTGAAATTGCATTGAACTATATTATTCTCAAGTTAATAATGTACATCAATTAATCCATAAGTTGTAACATTAACTTAAACATAACTGGCGAAATGTAGGTGTATGATAGGTGCACCCACTGCTGCCCAACCCTTCGGAGATTACAGGTGTGATGTTATGTTATATTGAATCATTTAAAATAATAACTCACTTCGTAAAATCCATGCGGAATATGCGATAAATACACCAGTCCTCTTTCCTTATGCTTCCTCTTTTTACTGACTTTGCCATATTTTAGTCTCATACTAAACGGCTTCTTCGGCTCAAACTTTTCATCTGTATTATTAAAAGAAATCTACCCACACTTTACCTATCCAAGGCAGGGTGCCAAAAATTTTCCGGGTTTGCTTCACTCGCTCTTACAATCTCATTTATCATCATTATTGCACAGAGCAACTCCTATGAATACAAATATAGAAGTAAGAACTCAGGACACATTCAATAAGATGAATGTAAAAAAAACTAACTCAATCTTATTTATTTTATTTATTATTTTTTTCAGCCTGTTCTGTCTCACTGCAAAGGCCTTTTCAATCCTTCCATTGCTCTTACTCAATATTATTTGAGGTGAAAACGATATTTATTTTAAATCATCATACCAGAGTTATATTTTTTCTTTGTTTTGGGTTGGCATGGCATAACTCTTTAACTTTAAAATTTTTCGTAACTTCTGTTTCCTGTTTTACTATGTCACTAAGCACTCCGCTTCTGGCACATCTACTGGTGTGAAGAAATCATAATTTACTCCCATTTCACTAAGTTTCTTCTTATTTTTATTTAAGCTGAAAAAACATCAGAATTAGAAAATCATTTGAAAAGACTATCTTAGTGCTATAACAACAGCGTCAGCAAACGCAGATAATGTTATAATCATAAACTCACTTAGACAAAAGTTTTCTCGCCCTTTTTAGTTCACCAATGTCATCTTTGTCTGCATTAAATTCCTGGAAACATAACAGCATAACATCAAACATTCCAATAAAAAAATATATTAAGCTGTAACTTCTTTTATAATGTACTTAACTGACCCAACCCTAACAGACAATGTACTCAGTGCAGAAATTAAAACAAAACGAAAACACAGCCAGCCGATGAGTAAGGTACTTAAACTAAAATAATGGTTAGCCAAAGAACAAAATAACTACCTTTTTCGTTTTCAATCTCATTTGGCTGGCAGGGTTATGCTGAGTATGCCAGTACCTCCTGAAGGCCCTTTTTTGCTTTTCCGGAGGAAAGTAAGCCGCTGAAAGGAAAATTGTTTTTTTAATAACTAAAGTATTATATCAGTACTTTAAAATGCCTGTACACTATGTAAGGTCTCAAAATCTTTAAATAGTAATTGCATCAATGTTCAACAGTAAATTGAAAATCGTTTTATTTTAAGAATGAAAACACACTTTTAACTGATTTTGCATCACAGTGATCTTTATCCTCGTAGAAATAAGGTTGCTGTAGAGGGACTGTAATATGCATTTAGTCATGGAGTTGCAGACAACAGCCCATTTAATTTAATGACAGTAATGTTTGAATTTAGAACTTTACCTTTGATCAACCTTTTCCCCATGAGATAGTTGTTCATGGTTTCAGCTACAATCTGCCCCACTGCTGGCTCTTTAAACTCCACAAAGGCAAAACCTTTGGAGTTGCCAGTGCGTTTTGACCTTATCACTCTAGCGTTGGTTACAACACCAAACTGCTTGAAGTATTGGGTCATTTGATGCTGAAATTGCATTGAACTATATTATTCTCAAGTTAATAATGTACATCAATTAATCCATAAGTTGTAACATTAACTTAAACATAACTGGCGAAATGTAGGTGTATGATAGGTGCACCCACTGCTGCCCAACCCTTCGGAGATTACAGGTGTGATGTTATGTTATATTGAATCATTTAAAATAATAACTCACTTCGTAAAATCCATGCGGAATATGCGATAAATACACCAGTCCTCTTTCCTTATGCTTCCTCTTTTTACTGACTTTGCCATATTTTAGTCTCATACTAAACGGCTTCTTCGGCTCAAACTTTTCATCTGTATTATTAAAAGAAATCTACCCACACTTTACCTATCCAAGGCAGGGTGCCAAAAAATTTCCGGGTTTGCTTCACTCGCTCTTACAATCTCATTTATCATCATTATTGCACAGAGCAACTCCTATGAATACAAATATAGAAGTAAGAACTCAGGACACATTCAATAAGATGAATGTAAAAAAAACTAACTCAATCTTATTTATTTTATTTATTATTTTTTTCAGCCTGTTCTGTCTCACTGCAAAGGCCTTTTCAATCCTTCCATTGCTCTTACTCAATATTATTTGAGGTGAAAACGATATTTATTTTAAATCATCATACCAGAGTTATATTTTTTCTTTGTTTTGGGTTGGCATGGCATAACTCTTTAACTTTAAAATTTTTCGTAACTTCTGTTTCCTGTTTTACTATGTCACTAAGCACTCCGCTTCTGGCACATCTACTGGTGTGAAGAAATCATAATTTACTCCCATTTCACTAAGTTTCTTCTTATTTTTATTTAAGCTGAAAAAACATCAGAATTAGAAAATCATTTGAAAAGACTATCTTAGTGCTATAACAACAGCGTCAGCAAACGCAGATAATGTTATAATCATAAACTCACTTAGACAAAAGTTTTCTCGCCCTTTTTAGTTCACCAATGTCATCTTTGTCTGCATTAAATTCCTGGAAACATAACAGCATAACATCAAACATTCCAATAAAAAAATATATTAAGCTGTAACTTCTTTTATAATGTACTTAACTGACCCAACCCTAACAGACAATGTACTCAGTGCAGAAATTAAAACAAAACGAAAACACAGCCAGCCGATGAGTAAGGTACTTAAACTAAAATAATGGTTAGGCAAAGAACAAAATAACTACCTTTTTCGTTTTCAATCTCATTTGGCTGGCAGGGTTATGCTGAGTATTCCAGTACCTCCTGAAGGCCCTTTTTTGCTTTTCCGGAGGAAAGTAAGCCGCTGAAAGGAAAATTGTTTTTTTAATAACTAAAGTATTATACCAGTACTTTAAAATGCCTGTACACTATGTAAGGTCTCAAAATCTTTAAATAGTAATTGCATCAATGTTCAACAGTAAATTGAAAATCGTTTTATTTTAAGAATGAAAACACACTTTTAACTGATTTTGCATCACAGTGATCTTTATCCGCGTAGAAATAAGGTTGCTGTAGAGGGACTGTAATATGCATTTAGTCATGGAGTTGCAGACAACAGCCCATTTAATTTAATGACAGTAATGTTTGAATTTAGAACTTTACCTTTGATCAACCTTTTCCCCATGAGATAGTTGTTCATGGTTTCAGCTACAATCTGCCCCACTGCTGGCTCTTTAAACTCCACAAAGGCAAAACCTTTGGAGTTGCCAGTGCGTTTTGACCTTATCACTCTAGCGTTGGTTACAACACCAAACTGCTTGAAGTATTGGGTCATTTGATGCTGAAATTGCATTGAACTATATTATTCTCAAGTTAATAATGTACATCAATTAATCCATAAGTTGTAACATTAACTTAAACATAACTGGCGAAATGTAGGTGTATGATAGGTGCACCCACTGCTGCCCAACCCTTCGGAGATTACAGGTGTGATGTTATGTTATATTGAATCATTTAAAATAATAACTCACTTCGTAAAATCCATGCGGAATATGCGATAAATACACCAGTCCTCTTTCCTTAAGCTTCCTCTTTTTACTGACTTTGCCATATTTTAGTCTCATACTAAACGGCTTCTTCGGCTCAAACTTTTCATCTGTATTATTAAAAGAAATCTACCCACACTTTACCTATCCAAGGCAGGGTGCCAAAAATTTTCCGGGTTTGCTTCACTCGCTCTTACAATCTCATTTATCATCATTATTGCACAGAGCAACTCCTATGAATACAAATATAGAAGTAAGAACTCAGGACACATTCAATAAGATGAATGTAAAAAAAACTAACTCAATCTTATTTATTTTATTTATTATTTTTTTCAGCCTGTTCTGTCTCACTGCAAAGGCCTTTTCAATCCTTCCATTGCTCTTACTCAATATTATTTGAGGTGAAAACGATATTTATTTTAAATCATCATACCAGAGTTATATTTTTTCTTTGTTTTGGGTTGGCATGGCATAACTCTTTAACTTTAAAATTTTTCGTAACTTCTGTTTCCTGTTTTACTATGTCACTAAGCACTCCGCTTCTGGCAAATCTACTGGTGTGAAGAAATCATAATTTACTCCCATTTCACTAAGTTTCTTCTTATTTTTATTTAAGCTGAAAAAACATCAGAATTAGAAAATCATTTGAAAAGACTATCTTAGTGCTATAACAACAGCGTCAGCAAACGCAGATAATGTTATAATCATAAACTCACTTAGACAAAAGTTTTCTCGCCCTTTTTAGTTCACCAATGTCATCTTTGTCTGCATTAAATTCCTGGAAACATAACAGCATAACATTAAACATTCCAATAAAAAAATATATTAAGCTGTAACTTCTTTTATAATGTACTTAACTGACCCAACCCTAACAGACAATGTACTCAGTGCAGAAATTAAAACAAAACGAAAACACAGCCAGCCGATGAGTAAGGTACTTAAACTAAAATAATGGTTAGCCAAAGAACAAAATAACTACCTTTTTCGTTTTCAATCTCATTTGGCTGGCAGGGTTATGCTGAGTATTCCAGTACCTCCTGAAGGCCCTTTTTTGCTTTTCCGGAGGAAAGTAAGCCGCTGAAAGGAAAATTGTTTTTTTAATAACTAAAGTATTATATCAGTACTTTAAAATGCCTGTACACTATGTAAGGTCTCAAAATCTTTAAATAGTAATTGCATCAATGTTCAACAGTAAATTGAAAATCGTTTTATTTTAAGAATGAAAACACACTTTTAACTGATTTTGCATCACAGTGATCTTTATCCGCGTAGAAATAAGGTTGCTGTAGAGGGACTGTAATATGCATTTAGTCATGGAGTTGCAGACAACAGCCCATTTAATTTAATGACAGTAATGTTTGAATTTAGAACTTTACCTTTGATCAACCTTTTCCCCATGAGATAGTTGTTCATGGTTTCAGCTACAATCTGCCCCACTGCTGGCTCTTTAAACTCCACAAAGGCAAAACCTTTGGAGTTGCCAGTGCGTTTTGACCTTATCACTCTAGCGTTGGTTACAACACCAAACTGCTTGAAGTATTGGGTCATTTGATGCTGAAATTGCATTGAACTATATTATTCTCAAGTTAATAATGTACATCAATTAATCCATAAGTTGTAACATTAACTTAAACATAACTGGCGAAATGTAGGTGTATGATAGGTGCACCCACTGCTGCCCAACCCTTCGGAGATTACAGGTGTGATGTTATGTTATATTGAATCATTTAAAATAATAACTCACTTCGTAAAATCCATGCGGAATATGCGATAAATACACCAGTCCTCTTTCCTTAAGCTTCCTCTTTTTACTGACTTTGCCATATTTTAGTCTCATACTAAACGGCTTCTTCGGCTCAAACTTTTCATCTGTATTATTAAAAGAAATCTACCCACACTTTACCTATCCAAGGCAGGGTGCCAAAAATTTTCCGGGTTTGCTTCACTCGCTCTTACAATCTCATTTATCATCATTATTGCACAGAGCAACTCCTATGAATACAAATATAGAAGTAAGAACTCAGGACACATTCAATAAGATGAATGTAAAAAAAACTAACTCAATCTTATTTATTTTATTTATTATTTTTTTCAGCCTGTTCTGTCTCACTGCAAAGGCCTTTTCAATCCTTCCATTGCTCTTACTCAATATTATTTGAGGTGAAAACGATATTTATTTTAAATCATCATACCAGAGTTATATTTTTTCTTTGTTTTGGGTTGGCATGGCATAACTCTTTAACTTTAAAATTTTTCGTAACTTCTGTTTCCTGTTTTACTATGTCACTAAGCACTCCGCTTCTGGCACATCTACTGGTGTGAAGAAATCATAATTTACTCCCATTTCACTAAGTTTCTTCTTATTTTTATTTAAGCTGAAAAAACATCAGAATTAGAAAATCATTTGAAAAGACTATCTTAGTGCTATAACAACAGCGTCAGCAAACGCAGATAATGTTATAATCATAAACTCACTTAGACAAAAGTTTTCTCGCCCTTTTTAGTTCACCAATGTCATCTTTGTCTGCATTAAATTCCTGGAAACATAACAGCATAACATCAAACATTCCAATAAAAAAATATATTAAGCTGTAACTTCTTTTATAATGTACTTAACTGACCCAACCCTAACAGACAATGTACTCAGTGCAGAAATTAAAACAAAACGAAAACACAGCCAGCCGATGAGTAAGGTACTTAAACTAAAATAATGGTTAGCCAAAGAACAAAATAACTACCTTTTTCGTTTTCAATCTCATTTGGCTGGCAGGGTTATGCTGAGTATGCCAGTACCTCCTGAAGGCCCTTTTTTGCTTTTCCGGAGGAAAGTAAGCCGCTGAAAGGAAAATTGTTTTTTTAATAACTAAAGTATTATATCAGTACTTTAAAATGCCTGTACACTATGTAAGGTCTCAAAATCTTTAAATAGTAATTGCATCAATGTTCAACAGTAAATTGAAAATCGTTTTATTTTAAGAATGAAAACACACTTTTAACTGATTTTGCATCACAGTGATCTTTATCCTCGTAGAAATAAGGTTGCTGTAGAGGGACTGTAATATGCATTTAGTCATGGAGTTGCAGACAACAGCCCATTTAATTTAATGACAGTAATGTTTGAATTTAGAACTTTACCTTTGATCAACCTTTTCCCCATGAGATAGTTGTTCATGGTTTCAGCTACAATCTGCCCCACTGCTGGCTCTTTAAACTCCACAAAGGCAAAACCTTTGGAGTTGCCAGTGCGTTTTGACCTTATCACTCTAGCGTTGGTTACAACACCAAACTGCTTGAAGTATTGGGTCATTTGATGCTGAAATTGCATTGAACTATATTATTCTCAAGTTAATAATGTACATCAATTAATCCATAAGTTGTAACATTAACTTAAACATAACTGGCGAAATGTAGGTGTATGATAGGTGCACCCACTGCTGCCCAACCCTTCGGAGATTACAGGTGTGATGTTATGTTATATTGAATCATTTAAAATAATAACTCACTTCGTAAAATCCATGCGGAATATGCGATAAATACACCAGTCCTCTTTCCTTATGCTTCCTCTTTTTACTGACTTTGCCATATTTTAGTCTCATACTAAACGGCTTCTTCGGCTCAAACTTTTCATCTGTATTATTAAAAGAAATCTACCCACACTTTACCTATCCAAGGCAGGGTGCCAAAAATTTTCCGGGTTTGCTTCACTCGCTCTTACAATCTCATTTATCATCATTATTGCACAGAGCAACTCCTATGAATACAAATATAGAAGTAAGAACTCAGGACACATTCAATAAGATGAATGTAAAAAAAACTAACTCAATCTTATTTATTTTATTTATTATTTTTTTCAGCCTGTTCTGTCTCACTGCAAAGGCCTTTTCAATCCTTCCATTGCTCTTACTCAATATTATTTGAGGTGAAAACGATATTTATTTTAAATCATCATACCAGAGTTATATTTTTTCTTTGTTTTGGGTTGGCATGGCATAACTCTTTAACTTTAAAATTTTTCGTAACTTCTGTTTCCTGTTTTACTATGTCACTAAGCACTCCGCTTCTGGCACATCTACTGGTGTGAAGAAATCATAATTTACTCCCATTTCACTAAGTTTCTTCTTATTTTTATTTAAGCTGAAAAAACATCAGAATTAGAAAATCATTTGAAAAGACTATCTTAGTGCTATAACAACAGCGTCAGCAAACGCAGATAATGTTATAATCATAAACTCACTTAGACAAAAGTTTTCTCGCCCTTTTTAGTTCACCAATGTCATCTTTGTCTGCATTAAATTCCTGGAAACATAACAGCATAACATCAAACATTCCAATAAAAAAATATATTAAGCTGTAACTTCTTTTATAATGTACTTAACTGACCCAACCCTAACAGACAATGTACTCAGTGCAGAAATTAAAACAAAACGAAAACACAGCCAGCCGATGAGTAAGGTACTTAAACTAAAATAATGGTTAGCCAAAGAACAAAATAACTAACTTTTTCGTTTTCAATCTCATTTGGCTGGCAGGGTTATGCTGAGTATTCCAGTACCTCCTGAAGGCCCTTTTTTGCTTTTCCGGAGGAAAGTAAGCCGCTGAAAGGAAAATTGTTTTTTTAATAACTAAAGTATTATATCAGTACTTTAAAATGCCTGTACACTATGTAAGGTCTCAAAATCTTTAAATAGTAATTGCATCAATGTTCAACAGTAAATTGAAAATCGTTTTATTTTAAGAATGAAAACACACTTTTAACTGATTTTGCATCACAGTGATCTTTATCCTCGTAGAAATAAGGTTGCTGTAGAGGGACTGTAATATGCATTTAGTCATGGAGTTGCAGACAACAGCCCATTTAATTTAATGACAGTAATGTTTGAATTTAGAACTTTACCTTTGATCAACCTTTTCCCCATGAGATAGTTGTTCATGGTTTCAGCTACAATCTGCCCCACTGCTGGCTCTTTAAACTCCACAAAGGCAAAACCTTTGGAGTTGCCAGTGCGTTTTGACCTTATCACTCTAGCGTTGGTTACAACACCAAACTGCTTGAAGTATTGGGTCATGTGATGCTGAAATTGCATTGAACTATATTATTCTCAAGTTAATAATGTACATCAATTAATCCATAAGTTGTAACATTAACTTAAACATAACTGGCGAAATGTAGGTGTATGATAGGTGCACCCACTGCTGCCCAACCCTTCGGAGATTACAGGTGTGATGTTATGTTATATTGAATCATTTAAAATAATAACTCACTTCGTAAAATCCATGCGGAATATGCGATAAATACACCAGTCCTCTTTCCTTATGCTTCCTCTTTTTACTGACTTTGCCATATTTTAGTCTCATACTAAACGGCTTCTTCGGCTCAAACTTTTCATCTGTATTATTAAAAGAAATCTACCCACACTTTACCTATCCAAGGCAGGGTGCCAAAAATTTTCCGGGTTTGCTTCACTCGCTCTTACAATCTCATTTATCATCATTATTGCACAGAGCAACTCCTATGAATACAAATATAGAAGTAAGAACTCAGGACACATTCAATAAGATGAATGTAAAAAAAACTAACTCAATCTTAATTATTTTATTTATTATTTTTTTCAGCCTGTTCTGTCTCACTGCAAAGGCCTTTTCAATCCTTCCATTGCTCTTACTCAATATTATTTGAGGTGAAAACGATATTTATTTTAAATCATCATACCAGAGTTATATTTTTTCTTTGTTTTGGGTTGGCATGGCATAACTCTTTAACTTTAAAATTTTTCGTAACTTCTGTTTCCTGTTTTACTATGTCACTAAGCACTCCGCTTCTGGCACATCTACTGGTGTGAAGAAATCATAATTTACTCCCATTTCACTAAGTTTCTTCTTATTTTTATTTAAGCTGAAAAAACATCAGAATTAGAAAATCATTTGAAAAGACTATCTTAGTGCTATAACAACAGCGTCAGCAAACGCAGATAATGTTATAATCATAAACTCACTTAGACAAAAGTTTTCTCGCCCTTTTTAGTTCACCAATGTCATCTTTGTCTGCATTAAATTCCTGGAAACATAACAGCATAACATTAAACATTCCAATAAAAAAATATATTAAGCTGTAACTTCTTTTATAATGTACTTAACTGACCCAACCCTAACAGACAATGTACTCAGTGCAGAAATTAAAACAAAACGAAAACACAGCCAGCCGATGAGTAAGGTACTTAAACTAAAATAATGGTTAGCCAAAGAACAAAATAACTACCTTTTTCGTTTTCAATCTCATTTGGCTGGCAGGGTTATGCTGAGTATGCCAGTACCTCCTGAAGGCCCTTTTTTGCTTTTCCGGAGGAAAGTAAGCCGCTGAAAGGAAAATTGTTTTTTTAATAACTAAAGTATTATATCAGTACTTTAAAATGCCTGTACACTATGTAAGGTCTCAAAATCTTTAAATAGTAATTGCATCAATGTTCAACAGTAAATTGAAAATCGTTTTATTTTAAGAATGAAAACACACTTTTAACTGATTTTGCATCACAGTGATCTTTATCCTCGTAGAAATAAGGTTGCTGTAGAGGGACTGTAATATGCATTTAGTCATGGAGTTGCAGACAACAGCCCATTTAATTTAATGACAGTAATGTTTGAATTTAGAACTTTACCTTTGATCAACCTTTTCCCCATGAGATAGTTGTTCATGGTTTCAGCTACAATCTGCCCCACTGCTGGCTCTTTAAACTCCACAAAGGCAAAACCTTTGGAGTTGCCAGTGCGTTTTGACCTTATCACTCTAGCGTTGGTTACAACACCAAACTGCTTGAAGTATTGGGTCATGTGATGCTGAAATTGCATTGAACTATATTATTCTCAAGTTAATAATGTACATCAATTAATCCATAAGTTGTAACATTAACTTAAACATAACTGGCGAAATGTAGGTGTATGATAGGTGCACCCACTGCTGCCCAACCCTTCGGAGATTACAGGTGTGATGTTATGTTATATTGAATCATTTAAAATAATAACTCACTTCGTAAAATCCATGCGGAATATGCGATAAATACACCAGTCCTCTTTCCTTATGCTTCCTCTTTTTACTGACTTTGCCATATTTTAGTCTCATACTAAACGGCTTCTTCGGCTCAAACTTTTCATCTGTATTATTAAAAGAAATCTACCCACACTTTACCTATCCAAGGCAGGGTGCCAAAAATTTTCCGGGTTTGCTTCACTCGCTCTTACAATCTCATTTATCATCATTATTGCACAGAGCAACTCCTATGAATACAAATATAGAAGTAAGAACTCAGGACACATTCAATAAGATGAATGTAAAAAAAACTAACTCAATCTTATTTATTTTATTTATTATTTTTTTCAGCCTGTTCTGTCTCACTGCAAAGGCCTTTTCAATCCTTCCATTGCTCTTACTCAATATTATTTGAGGTGAAAACGATATTTATTTTAAATCATCATACCAGAGTTATATTTTTTCTTTGTTTTGGGTTGGCATGGCATAACTCTTTAACTTTAAAATTTTTCGTAACTTCTGTTTCCTGTTTTACTATGTCACTAAGCACTCCGCTTCTGGCACATCTACTGGTGTGAAGAAATCATAATTTACTCCCATTTCACTAAGTTTCTTCTTATTTTTATTTAAGCTGAAAAAACATCAGAATTAGAAAATCATTTGAAAAGACTATCTTAGTGCTATAACAACAGCGTCAGCAAACGCAGATAATGTTATAATCATAAACTCACTTAGACAAAAGTTTTCTCGCCCTTTTTAGTTCACCAATGTCATCTTTGTCTGCATTAAATTCCTGGAAACATAACAGCATAACATTAAACATTCCAATAAAAAAATATATTAAGCTGTAACTTCTTTTATAATGTACTTAACTGACCCAACCCTAACAGACAATGTACTCAGTGCAGAAATTAAAACAAAACGAAAACACAGCCAGCCGATGAGTAAGGTACTTAAACTAAAATAATGGTTAGCCAAAGAACAAAATAACTACCTTTTTCGTTTTCAATCTCATTTGGCTGGCAGGGTTATGCTGAGTATTCCAGTACCTCCTGAAGGCCCTTTTTTGCTTTTCCGGAGGAAAGTAAGCCGCTGAAAGGAAAATTGTTTTTTTAATAACTAAAGTATTATATCAGTACTTTAAAATGCCTGTACACTATGTAAGGTCTCAAAATCTTTAAATAGTAATTGCATCAATGTTCAACAGTAAATTGAAAATCGTTTTATTTTAAGAATGAAAACACACTTTTAACTGATTTTGCATCACAGTGATCTTTATCCTCGTAGAAATAAGGTTGCTGTAGAGGGACTGTAATATGCATTTAGTCATGGAGTTGCAGACAACAGCCCATTTAATTTAATGACAGTAATGTTTGAATTTAGAACTTTACCTTTGATCAACCTTTTCCCCATGAGATAGTTGTTCATGGTTTCAGCTACAATCTGCCCCACTGCTGGCTCTTTAAACTCCACAAAGGCAAAACCTTTGGAGTTGCCAGTGCGTTTTGACCTTATCACTCTAGCGTTGGTTACAACACCAAACTGCTTGAAGTATTGGGTCATGTGATGCTGAAATTGCATTGAACTATATTATTCTCAAGTTAATAATGTACATCAATTAATCCATAAGTTGTAACATTAACTTAAACATAACTGGCGAAATGTAGGTGTATGATAGGTGCACCCACTGCTGCCCAACCCTTCGGAGATTACAGGTGTGATGTTATGTTATATTGAATCATTTAAAATAATAACTCACTTCGTAAAATCCATGCGGAATATGCGATAAATACACCAGTCCTCTTTCCTTATGCTTCCTCTTTTTACTGACTTTGCCATATTTTAGTCTCATACTAAACGGCTTCTTCGGCTCAAACTTTTCATCTGTATTATTAAAAGAAATCTACCCACACTTTACCTATCCAAGGCAGGGTGCCAAAAATTTTCCGGGTTTGCTTCACTCGCTCTTACAATCTCATTTATCATCATTATTGCACAGAGCAACTCCTATGAATACAAATATAGAAGTAAGAACTCAGGACACATTCAATAAGATGAATGTAAAAAAAACTAACTCAATCTTATTTATTTTATTTATTATTTTTTTCAGCCTGTTCTGTCTCACTGCAAAGGCCTTTTCAATCCTTCCATTGCTCTTACTCAATATTATTTGAGGTGAAAACGATATTTATTTTAAATCATCATACCAGAGTTATATTTTTTCTTTGTTTTGGGTTGGCATGGCATAACTCTTTAACTTTAAAATTTTTCGTAACTTCTGTTTCCTGTTTTACTATGTCACTAAGCACTCCGCTTCTGGCACATCTACTGGTGTGAAGAAATCATAATTTACTCCCATTTCACTAAGTTTCTTCTTATTTTTATTTAAGCTGAAAAAACATCAGAATTAGAAAATCATTTGAAAAGACTATCTTAGTGCTATAACAACAGCGTCAGCAAACGCAGATAATGTTATAATCATAAACTCACTTAGACAAAAGTTTTCTCGCCCTTTTTAGTTCACCAATGTCATCTTTGTCTGCATTAAATTCCTGGAAACATAACAGCATAACATTAAACATTCCAATAAAAAAATATATTAAGCTGTAACTTCTTTTATAATGTACTTAACTGACCCAACCCTAACAGACAATGTACTCAGTGCAGAAATTAAAACAAAACGAAAACACAGCCAGCCGATGAGTAAGGTACTTAAACTAAAATAATGGTTAGCCAAAGAACAAAATAACTACCTTTTTCGTTTTCAATCTCATTTGGCTGGCAGGGTTATGCTGAGTATGCCAGTACCTCCTGAAGGCCCTTTTTTGCTTTTCCGGAGGAAAGTAAGCCGCTGAAAGGAAAATTGTTTTTTTAATAACTAAAGTATTATATCAGTACTTTAAAATGCCTGTACACTATGTAAGGTCTCAAAATCTTTAAATAGTAATTGCATCAATGTTCAACAGTAAATTGAAAATCGTTTTATTTTAAGAATGAAAACACACTTTTAACTGATTTTGCATCACAGTGATCTTTATCCTCGTAGAAATAAGGTTGCTGTAGAGGGACTGTAATATGCATTTAGTCATGGAGTTGCAGACAACAGCCCATTTAATTTAATGACAGTAATGTTTGAATTTAGAACTTTACCTTTGATCAACCTTTTCCCCATGAGATAGTTGTTCATGGTTTCAGCTACAATCTGCCCCACTGCTGGCTCTTTAAACTCCACAAAGGCAAAACCTTTGGAGTTGCCAGTGCGTTTTGACCTTATCACTCTAGCGTTGGTTACAACACCAAACTGCTTGAAGTATTGGGTCATGTGATGCTGAAATTGCATTGAACTATATTATTCTCAAGTTAATAATGTACATCAATTAATCCATAAGTTGTAACATTAACTTAAACATAACTGGCGAAATGTAGGTGTATGATAGGTGCACCCACTGCTGCCCAACCCTTCGGAGATTACAGGTGTGATGTTATGTTATATTGAATCATTTAAAATAATAACTCACTTCGTAAAATCCATGCGGAATATGCGATAAATACACCAGTCCTCTTTCCTTATGCTTCCTCTTTTTACTGACTTTGCCATATTTTAGTCTCATACTAAACGGCTTCTTCGGCTCAAACTTTTCATCTGTATTATTAAAAGAAATCTACCCACACTTTACCTATCCAAGGCAGGGTGCCAAAAATTTTCCGGGTTTGCTTCACTCGCTCTTACAATCTCATTTATCATCATTATTGCACAGAGCAACTCCTATGAATACAAATATAGAAGTAAGAACTCAGGACACATTCAATAAGATGAATGTAAAAAAAACTAACTCAATCTTATTTATTTTATTTATTATTTTTTTCAGCCTGTTCTGTCTCACTGCAAAGGCCTTTTCAATCCTTCCATTGCTCTTACTCAATATTATTTGAGGTGAAAACGATATTTATTTTAAATCATCATACCAGAGTTATATTTTTTCTTTGTTTTGGGTTGGCATGGCATAACTCTTTAACTTTAAAATTTTTCGTAACTTCTGTTTCCTGTTTTACTATGTCACTAAGCACTCCGCTTCTGGCACATCTACTGGTGTGAAGAAATCATAATTTACTCCCATTTCACTAAGTTTCTTCTTATTTTTATTTAAGCTGAAAAAACATCAGAATTAGAAAATCATTTGAAAAGACTATCTTAGTGCTATAACAACAGCGTCAGCAAACGCAGATAATGTTATAATCATAAACTCACTTAGACAAAAGTTTTCTCGCCCTTTTTAGTTCACCAATGTCATCTTTGTCTGCATTAAATTCCTGGAAACATAACAGCATAACATCAAACATTCCAATAAAAAAATATATTAAGCTGTAACTTCTTTTATAATGTACTTAACTGACCCAACCCTAACAGACAATGTACTCAGTGCAGAAATTAAAACAAAACGAAAACACAGCCAGCCGATGAGTAAGGTACTTAAACTAAAATAATGGTTAGCCAAAGAACAAAATAACTAACTTTTTCGTTT
The DNA here is from genome assembly GCA_949775005.1 of Orthosia gothica. Taxonomy (NCBI): domain Eukaryota; kingdom Metazoa; phylum Arthropoda; class Insecta; order Lepidoptera; family Noctuidae; genus Orthosia; species Orthosia gothica. Next base: position 38,218 of record CATKRY010000114.1, read on the forward strand.
TCAATCTCATTTGGCTGGCAGGGTTATGCTGAGTATTCCAGTACCTCCTGAAGGCCCTTTTTTGCTTTTCCGGAGGAAAGTAAGCCGCTGAAAGGAAAATTGTTTTTTTAATAACTAAAGTATTATATCAGTACTTTAAAATGCCTGTACACTATGTAAGGTCTCAAAATCTTTAAATAGTAATTGCATCAATGTTCAACAGTAAATTGAAAATCGTTTTATTTTAAGAATGAAAACACACTTTTAACTGATTTTGCATCACAGTGATCTTTATCCTCGTAGAAATAAGGTTGCTGTAGAGGGACTGTAATATGCATTTAGTCATGGAGTTGCAGACAACAGCCCATTTAATTTAATGACAGTTATGTTTGAATTTAGAACTTTACCTTTGATCAACCTTTTCCCCATGAGATAGTTGTTCATGGTTTCAGCTACAATCTGCCCCACTGCTGGCTCTTTAAACTCCACAAAGGCAAAACCTTTGGAGTTGCCAGTGCGTTTTGACCTTATCACTCTAGCGTTGGTTACAACACCAAACTGCTTGAAGTATTGGGTCATGTGATGCTGAAATTGCATTGAACTATATTATTCTCAAGTTAATAATGTACATCAATTAATCCATAAGTTGTAACATTAACTTAAACATAACTGGCGAAATGTAGGTGTATGATAGGTGCACCCACTGCTGCCCAACCCTTCGGAGATTACAGGTGTGATGTTATGTTATATTGAATCATTTAAAATAATAACTCACTTCGTAAAATCCATGCGGAATATGCGATAAATACACCAGTCCTCTTTCCTTATGCTTCCTCTTTTTACTGACTTTGCCATATTTTAGTCTCATACTAAACGGCTTCTTCGGCTCAAACTTTTCATCTGTATTATTAAAAGAAATCTACCCACACTTTACCTATCCAAGGCAGGGTGCCAAAAATTTTCCGGGTTTGCTTCACTCGCTCTTACAATCTCATTTATCATCATTATTGCACAGAGCAACTCCTATGAATACAAATATAGAAGTAAGAACTCAGGACACATTCAATAAGATGAATGTAAAAAAAACTAACTCAATCTTATTTATTTTATTTATTATTTTTTTCAGCCTGTTCTGTCTCACTGCAAAGGCCTTTTCAATCCTTCCATTGCTCTTACTCAATATTATTTGAGGTGAAAACGATATTTATTTTAAATCATCATACCAGAGTTATATTTTTTCTTTGTTTTGGGTTGGCATGGCATAACTCTTTAACTTTAAAATTTTTCGTAACTTCTGTTTCCTGTTTTACTATGTCACTAAGCACTCCGCTTCTGGCACATCTACTGGTGTGAAGAAATCATAATTTACTCCCATTTCACTAAGTTTCTTCTTATTTTTATTTAAGCTGAAAAAACATCAGAATTAGAAAATCATTTGAAAAGACTATCTTAGTGCTATAACAACAGCGTCAGCAAACGCAGATAATGTTATAATCATAAACTCACTTAGACAAAAGTTTTCTCGCCCTTTTTAGTTCACCAATGTCATCTTTGTCTGCATTAAATTCCTGGAAACATAACAGCATAACATTAAACATTCCAATAAAAAAATATATTAAGCTGTAACTTCTTTTATAATGTACTTAACTGACCCAACCCTAACAGACAATGTACTCAGTGCAGAAATTAAAACAAAACGAAAACACAGCCAGCCGATGAGTAAGGTACTTAAACTAAAATAATGGTTAGCCAAAGAACAAAATAACTACCTTTTTCGTTTTCAATCTCATTTGGCTGGCAGGGTTATGCTGAGTATGCCAGTACCTCCTGAAGGCCCTTTTTTGCTTTTCCGGAGGAAAGTAAGCCGCTGAAAGGAAAATTGTTTTTTTAATAACTAAAGTATTATATCAGTACTTTAAAATGCCTGTACACTATGTAAGGTCTCAAAATCTTTAAATAGTAATTGCATCAATGTTCAACAGTAAATTGAAAATCGTTTTATTTTAAGAATGAAAACACACTTTTAACTGATTTTGCATCACAGTGATCTTTATCCTCGTAGAAATAAGGTTGCTGTAGAGGGACTGTAATATGCATTTAGTCATGGAGTTGCAGACAACAGCCCATTTAATTTAATGACAGTAATGTTTGAATTTAGAACTTTACCTTTGATCAACCTTTTCCCCATGAGATAGTTGTTCATGGTTTCAGCTACAATCTGCCCCACTGCTGGCTCTTTAAACTCCACAAAGGCAAAACCTTTGGAGTTGCCAGTGCGTTTTGACCTTATCACTCTAGCGTTGGTTACAACACCAAACTGCTTGAAGTATTGGGTCATGTGATGCTGAAATTGCATTGAACTATATTATTCTCAAGTTAATAATGTACATCAATTAATCCATAAGTTGTAACATTAACTTAAACATAACTGGCGAAATGTAGGTGTATGATAGGTGCACCCACTGCTGCCCAACCCTTCGGAGATTACAGGTGTGATGTTATGTTATATTGAATCATTTAAAATAATAACTCACTTCGTAAAATCCATGCGGAATATGCGATAAATACACCAGTCCTCTTTCCTTATGCTTCCTCTTTTTACTGACTTTGCCATATTTTAGTCTCATACTAAACGGCTTCTTCGGCTCAAACTTTTCATCTGTATTATTAAAAGAAATCTACCCACACTTTACCTATCCAAGGCAGGGTGCCAAAAATTTTCCGGGTTTGCTTCACTCGCTCTTACAATCTCATTTATCATCATTATTGCACAGAGCAACTCCTATGAATACAAATATAGAAGTAAGAACTCAGGACACATTCAATAAGATGAATGTAAAAAAAACTAACTCAATCTTATTTATTTTATTTATTATTTTTTTCAGCCTGTTCTGTCTCACTGCAAAGGCCTTTTCAATCCTTCCATTGCTCTTACTCAATATTATTTGAGGTGAAAACGATATTTATTTTAAATCATCATACCAGAGTTATATTTTTTCTTTGTTTTGGGTTGGCATGGCATAACTCTTTAACTTTAAAATTTTTCGTAACTTCTGTTTCCTGTTTTACTATGTCACTAAGCACTCCGCTTCTGGCACATCTACTGGTGTGAAGAAATCATAATTTACTCCCATTTCACTAAGTTTCTTCTTATTTTTATTTAAGCTGAAAAAACATCAGAATTAGAAAATCATTTGAAAAGACTATCTTAGTGCTATAACAACAGCGTCAGCAAACGCAGATAATGTTATAATCATAAACTCACTTAGACAAAAGTTTTCTCGCCCTTTTTAGTTCACCAATGTCATCTTTGTCTGCATTAAATTCCTGGAAACATAACAGCATAACATTAAACATTCCAATAAAAAAATATATTAAGCTGTAACTTCTTTTATAATGTACTTAACTGACCCAACCCTAACAGACAATGTACTCAGTGCAGAAATTAAAACAAAACGAAAACACAGCCAGCCGATGAGTAAGGTACTTAAACTAAAATAATGGTTAGCCAAAGAACAAAATAACTACCTTTTTCGTTTTCAATCTCATTTGGCTGGCAGGGTTATGCTGAGTATTCCAGTACCTCCTGAAGGCCCTTTTTTGCTTTTCCGGAGGAAAGTAAGCCGCTGAAAGGAAAATTGTTTTTTTAATAACTAAAGTATTATATCAGTACTTTAAAATGCCTGTACACTATGTAAGGTCTCAAAATCTTTAAATAGTAATTGCATCAATGTTCAACAGTAAATTGAAAATCGTTTTATTTTAAGAATGAAAACACACTTTTAACTGATTTTGCATCACAGTGATCTTTATCCTCGTAGAAATAAGGTTGCTGTAGAGGGACTGTAATATGCATTTAGTCATGGAGTTGCAGACAACAGCCCATTTAATTTAATGACAGTAATGTTTGAATTTAGAACTTTACCTTTGATCAACCTTTTCCCCATGAGATAGTTGTTCATGGTTTCAGCTACAATCTGCCCCACTGCTGGCTCTTTAAACTCCACAAAGGCAAAACCTTTGGAGTTGCCAGTGCGTTTTGACCTTATCACTCTAGCGTTGGTTACAACACCAAACTGCTTGAAGTATTGGGTCATGTGATGCTGAAATTGCATTGAACTATATTATTCTCAAGTTAATAATGTACATCAATTAATCCATAAGTTGTAACATTAACTTAAACATAACTGGCGAAATGTAGGTGTATGATAGGTGCACCCACTGCTGCCCAACCCTTCGGAGATTACAGGTGTGATGTTATGTTATATTGAATCATTTAAAATAATAACTCACTTCGTAAAATCCATGCGGAATATGCGATAAATACACCAGTCCTCTTTCCTTATGCTTCCTCTTTTTACTGACTTTGCCATATTTTAGTCTCATACTAAACGGCTTCTTCGGCTCAAACTTTTCATCTGTATTATTAAAAGAAATCTACCCACACTTTACCTATCCAAGGCAGGGTGCCAAAAATTTTCCGGGTTTGCTTCACTCGCTCTTACAATCTCATTTATCATCATTATTGCACAGAGCAACTCCTATGAATACAAATATAGAAGTAAGAACTCAGGACACATTCAATAAGATGAATGTAAAAAAAACTAACTCAATCTTATTTATTTTATTTATTATTTTTTTCAGCCTGTTCTGTCTCACTGCAAAGGCCTTTTCAATCCTTCCATTGCTCTTACTCAATATTATTTGAGGTGAAAACGATATTTATTTTAAATCATCATACCAGAGTTATATTTTTTCTTTGTTTTGGGTTGGCATGGCATAACTCTTTAACTTTAAAATTTTTCGTAACTTCTGTTTCCTGTTTTACTATGTCACTAAGCACTCCGCTTCTGGCACATCTACTGGTGTGAAGAAATCATAATTTACTCCCATTTCACTAAGTTTCTTCTTATTTTTATTTAAGCTGAAAAAACATCAGAATTAGAAAATCATTTGAAAAGACTATCTTAGTGCTATAACAACAGCGTCAGCAAACGCAGATAATGTTATAATCATAAACTCACTTAGACAAAAGTTTTCTCGCCCTTTTTAGTTCACCAATGTCATCTTTGTCTGCATTAAATTCCTGGAAACATAACAGCATAACATCAAACATTCCAATAAAAAAATATATTAAGCTGTAACTTCTTTTATAATGTACTTAACTGACCCAACCCTAACAGACAATGTACTCAGTGCAGAAATTAAAACAAAACGAAAACACAGCCAGCCGATGAGTAAGGTACTTAAACTAAAATAATGGTTAGCCAAAGAACAAAATAACTACCTTTTTCGTTTTCAATCTCATTTGGCTGGCAGGGTTATGCTGAGTATTCCAGTACCTCCTGAAGGCCCTTTTTTGCTTTTCCGGAGGAAAGTAAGCCGCTGAAAGGAAAATTGTTTTTTTAATAACTAAAGTATTATATCAGTACTTTAAAATGCCTGTACACTATGTAAGGTCTCAAAATCTTTAAATAGTAATTGCATCAATGTTCAACAGTAAATTGAAAATCGTTTTATTTTAAGAATGAAAACACACTTTTAACTGATTTTGCATCACAGTGATCTTTATCCTCGTAGAAATAAGGTTGCTGTAGAGGGACTGTAATATGCATTTAGTCATGGAGTTGCAGACAACAGCCCATTTAATTTAATGACAGTAATGTTTGAATTTAGAACTTTACCTTTGATCAACCTTTTCCCCATGAGATAGTTGTTCATGGTTTCAGCTACAATCTGCCCCACTGCTGGCTCTTTAAACTCCATAAAGGCAAAACCTTTGGAGTTGCCAGTGCGTTTTGACCTTATCACTCTAGCGTTGGTTACAACACCAAACTGCTTGAAGTATTGGGTCATTTGATGCTGAAATTGCATTGAACTATATTATTCTCAAGTTAATAATGTACATAAATTAAACCATAAGTTGTAACATTAACTTAAACATAACTGGCGAAATGTAGGTGTATGATAGGTGCACCCACTGCTGCCCAATCCTTCGGAGATTACAGGCGTGATGTTATGTTATATTGAATCATTTAAAATAATAACTCACTTCGTAAAATCCATGCGGAATATGCGATAAATACACCAGTCCTCTTTCCTTATGCTTCCTCTTTTTACTGACTTTGCCATATTTTAGTCTCATACTAAACGGCTTCTTCGGCTCAAACTTTTCATCTGTATTCTGGGGCTCGGTTTTTCCTTAATTTTTCTGTAAAAATAAATAAATTATCAAGCATGTTTTTATAACCGCACTTCAGTAAGACCTTAATAATGAAAATACTAACCTTAATTAATTTCTTGATACCTTTAATTGATTTTACAAACTTTCTTTGTTTCTTAGAGTCTAAAGCTACGTTTTCTTCCATGTTTAATCTTAGAATTATTAATATTTATGTAAACGACACGCAATTTACTTCGCAGTCTGCACGTGTGATATTAGCCAAACAAACAAAAATTCAAACATTTCAAAATTGTCATGTCAAATGTCTTGGTTTGACAGGTCTTTCCACAGGTAATTATATAGTAGTCAGATAGGTCTTTCTAAAAACGGAACCACACTTACGTGGCGTGGCAGAGAGTTTGTATATTATAGGTCTACCAGAATCTCATGGCAAAAAGGGCAATAAAAATTTGTTGTATGCAATACTGGGGAAATTGGATCAAACGATCTTGATACTGTTTAATTTTTATTTATGTCTGTAGTATTAATGAACATGAGGTAACCATATTATAGTAGTCACAACGGATCTTTGTGTCTTTGAACTTGGTCCTGCCAACCATTGCGTAAGAAACAGTTTGTCATCGAGTATACTGCATAGAGTAAGCGAGATAGGACGATGACAAAAAAGACAAAAGATATTTATTTCAACTGGGCCACCACGCGGCACTTTTGAATGTCACAATTTAAATTTACATGGAATAAAAGTTGATTCTACCGTGCATTCGGAAAGTAGCTTGTTATGGAGAAGAATGCACAAGAAACTCCGTAAGCTTATGTGACATACATAAGCGAGTGAAAGAGACAGTTATACAATGCTATCTTCACCTTCAACATTGACACAAAAATAGCTACTGCGCGAGGTCTTGCAACCAATTCAGAGACACAAAGATCCACTGTGAGTATTATAGGTATGTGTATGAATAATGTTGTTATACATCGTGTTCTTAACATAGGAAAAATAAATCAATTGAATATTAATTTATGTACTAATTTATTATTTAGCATTTAAATCATACTAATAACTTAAAACCTCATTCAGAACTAGAAAACTAGAATACGATTCCATGAACTCCACTGGCATTTCAAAAACTTGTATCTTTGTAGTTTTATGTCATCTCTCTCCATCAAAATGGTTCTTTTTCATTGGCATTTAACATATTCAAAACCAATCTCTTTATGTATAAAGTCTGTAAAAAATATAAAATGTATCATGTTACTTAAAGTCATTCATCATCATCAGTCTATATATTTTCTTTTTATGTAAGTTTTATGGCCTGGTTGCTAGGACCTTTTAGCCACGTCTTTGGAAAGAGTTTTGGATCTTATATTTATTCTTTAGTATGCATTAGAATGCGGATGTAACAGATTCTAATGTTTTTTGGAATATTTGGCAGCAAATTGTATCGAGTCAGTCTTCCCAGTAAGCTTTGCAGAGGTAGTCAATACTACAATAAAATACACCGCTCCACTATCCCGAGATCGCTTTTGTCAATGATTTTACAAATTTTCCAGTTGCGGAGACAGTTGAGATACAAAACTACACCAATAGTATATCACAATATCCAGTAGGAATCAATTTGCAAATAATATTAACAGCCACTGAACTTCACTCGACAAAATCCCGCCAAAAACTCCCGTCTATATACACGTCCCACTGCAGGGCGCAGATTATTACTTAATATTTTTCTTACGTCAAAGATTCTCAATCTCCGTTAAAATCAATATCTTGTCGAAGAATTAGTAACAGTTACATTACTGTTGCCATTTCCTTCCGGCCATCATTCGATGTGCCCTGACCTACGATTTACCATATAATAGTAATGGAAAGAAAATAAAATTAAGTAAGAAAAATATAAATTAAACTAAATGTATCAAAACAAGACAGTCCAACTTACCGGTCCACTCTACGACGCACTTTAAAATCAAAGATTGAGTTTGATTTACGCCTTCTTCTTCCCTTATTTTATGATACACATTGAAAACAATATGTCTCGCATGAGATCGAAGTGGGTTTTTCGACATTTTCACAAAAATAACAAACTTTCAAGAAAATATCAAAAAAATTCAGCAGCGGTTGACACATCAAGTACTTTGTTTCGACAGGTGACAATTGACATTGCCATATGAAAATCACAATTTAAAAAAAATAAAAAATGCCATGAGATTCTGGTACACCTACACCATATAAATGACATACAAACTGTCTGTGGTGTGGCGTGTCGTGGCGCCTTCTGACGCAGTTGATTGGCTACAAAACACGTTACGTTATGACGTAGGCTGGAACAGAGTCGTTTGATTGGTGGATCCTACGCCACGCCACGCCTCGACACGTAAGTGTGGTTCCGATTTAACCCCCGCCTACCCCTATACTGTACCAGTAGTAGTGTAGTCACAGCAGTATTACATTGCGACATAAAACAGTAGAAATTAAATGAGGGCGTCACAATCGCTTAGATAGCAACCCAGTTAGTACGACCCAGCAGATCTTGAAGGGTAATATTTATTTATTGGGTATAAATAATGAGTATATATATTAAATTATGTATGTTTATTAAATATTTGATAATTATGTAGTAGCAATAAATCAACAACTTCACAAAGAATAAGTATTTTTAATGATCAATTGCTTTCAATTAAATTTCGTCCAATACCTTTGGGGGACGACCCTCCGTGTTTAGCTGGTGTTGAGAATTTCCCACCGTTTTCAATGGCATGTTGCATGATTCTCCGCACTGTGCTTACAGAAACACCTAAAACAAGCCAAGAAAAAAATCACTGTCAGTCCGATGAAAGAAGTTCCGCGGTAAATATACGTGAATATATTTAAAAATTGTTTCTTTCCAATAAGTCGATTGCATCAACCAATATGGTATAGCAAAAAAAAATCCGCAATAAATTACTTGAATTTTTGTTGCCTTACTATCAACGTTATTAGAGTCTGGCAAACGAAAGTAGAGACTGAAAAAGCGCGGCAAATTTAAAAAATCTCGGTATAGCAACCCCAAAACTAGTATGAAATACTTGGAATAACCTAATTTGATACTTTAGGATTAACGTTTGTTTTGGCTCCTACGGGCAACCACCAGATGCTATGCTTTCTCAATCCTAAAGTATCAAATTAGGTTATTACAAGTATTTCATACTAGTTTTGGGGTTGCTATGCCGAGATTTTTAAATTTGCCGCGCTTTTTCAGTCTCTACTTTCGTTTGCCAGAATTATTTTATTAATCCTAAAGTATCAAATTAGGTTATACCAAGTATTTCATACTAGTTTTGGGGTTGCTATGCCGAGATTTTTAAATTTGCCGCGCTTTTTCAGTCTCTACTTTCGTTTGCCAGACTTTAAGAAGCGCTATAACTACAAAGCTATTTGTTCATCTTAGCATAACCTCAAAAATGGTAAACAAATAATTTGTAAATGATATTTGGTCCGAAAATGTCGCTCCCTGAATATATTAATCGTTTGTAATTAACGTTTAGTGCAACTTTCAATAGTAACTTACCATTAAAATCTGCTGTACAATTGTAAACATCTTCTAAGTTGGATAGAAGCTTCTCAGCTTGGAATTCGGCTATACACCGCATATAAACTTTGTAAACTATATCACGGGCACCTCCACGAATTTCCTTATTCATGTTTTTCCACTGTTTTTCTGTCCACACACAAAAATTTCACACAAAAACCAAAATTCTTACGAAAATAGAAACGATCGAGATGAATTGAAAGATCAACTAGTACTCATTTTAGATGTTGCCAGAAAATGAAAACTTTTAGTTCCCAAATATTTAATTTCTACTCTTTTATGTCGCACTGTACAAACAGGCTTTTTTTCTCGTTTGTCACACCACTGATTTTTCCACACCACGTATATAATAATTTCTGGTGCAGTACCTTTAAATTGTAATAAAGTCGATCTGCTGATCGGCATTTGCCGACTTTCTTTCTTTGCCGCTTATTTCATTAGAACTTGATAAAAACGGATCGGATTACATAAGCACAGAATCTTATGAATGTAGCGGGGCAAAGTTGAAACAGTTCTATAACATACATGGCCCGACCATGGCTAAATGATGAACAATATCGCTGACTGGAATATAGTTGGTCAAAGGCACAGATCCAATAACGTTTGTGAAAGTTGGCACACCCAATTAAATAAAAATATAAATAAAAACTAGAGTCTGGCAAACGAAAGTAACGGAATAACCTAATTTTATTCTTTAGAATTATTTATTATTAATTCTAAAGTATCAAATTTGGTTATTCCAAGTATTTCATACTAGTTGTGGGGTTGCTATGCCGAGATTTTTTTAATTTGCCGCGCTTTTTCAGTCTCTACTTTCGTTTGCCAGACTCTAGCTAACGATACTAAAATTATTAACATAAAAAAGAAGTGCCGACCAAACTGATAAAGATAATTTTATAATTTCTACCAATTAAAACTTTTTTTTACTATCGATCGCTGGCGTTTGACCACTATCTTGCCTGATGGTAAGCGATGATGTGGTCTACGGTGAAACACGCTTGCCTAGAAGTAAACTATTCACTCTTGACTTAAAGACCCTAAGGTTGTAGCTACTTATGGGGAACAAAGACCCCGGCAGGGAATTACACTCCTTAGCTGTGCGCACAATGAAAGTATTAGCAAAACGCTTTGTGCGTATGGGTAGGGTGTACACCATGTACCGATGGCGCATGCCCGTACTTCTCTAACCGAAATTACTCCCCGAAATGTTACCAATAAAAAACTGACAGGCTGGCAACTCGGCTTCGATGTTCGAGGCTCTGTTGCTTTGATGCGACCAGTGCATCGTTGCCTCACAGAGTACATTGAAATATAGGAGAATAAGTCTCTTGGCTCGTCTGTCAATTCGACTCAAGTGCATCAAGCTGGTATTTGGTAGATCCGTCCCTTAGATGAGAGCAGTACTCCATGCATGACCGAACTTGCGCTTTATAATTGCTAAGTGTATAAAATTGATGCGTTTGCGAAAGTGGTTTTATGTTGAGATCCAGTGATGAGTTGTAGTCGCTTATTAGGATTTAGTGGCGGGCGGCAGCTTAGCATGAGTTCTTAAAATCGATCGAAGCACAAAGAGCTGGCGAACCATAAGGACTTTGCAGTTAGAGTATTCAGTTGTTGGGAATCTGTAGGGTTTCCTAGTCATCACTTTAAGTATGGCTCTTTGTGCTTTTTCTACTATTACCATTTTAGTTTTCATCTAGTAATACAATATCCAATAACAGATTGGCAAAGAGCATAATACACCATCTTCAGAGTGTCAAAGGAGATGTTCGATTTTGGGCCATCACTATGTACAGTACATAGATAAATAGGAAAAAAATAGAGGAATTCTATAAAAATACTAACAAATTAATTGGAAGAAGGGTACAGGAGTAACAAAAATGATAATTTAAAGTTTTTTAATAAAATAACCCTATTTTTAGGGCAGCCATGACAGTTGTGTTTGACATGACGCCTGACGACTTTGACAGTTTTAAGAAGTGACTTCTTTGAGTCTTTCTTTGCTTTGACTTAGAATTGTATATGTTGCGGAGTGTTTAGGGATTTTTTACTACTACGGACATTAATTGATTGCTTCTCTATTGCAATTGAATTACTGTTGTTTTTTATTGACGCAGATATTCCGATGACACGTCAAACAAATGTCATTGTCAAAATGACATTCTGCGCATACTGTCACTGTCAAAATGACATTCTTCGCATACTGTCATTGTCAAAATGACATTTTTGGCCTACTGCTGATTTGACCCGCCATGTTTAACTGTAAATTGTGTTGCTCTACTTGACAAAGTTAATATGAGTTTACATTGAAACGAAGTGAAATTAAAGAAAATTAACAATAAAAAACAGTTACTATATTATACAGCAATTTTACATAAAGTGTACATAGAGCTGGCCCAGGCTCCATACATTTCTGGAACATCTCCTTTGGCCTACTCTCTCAATGACTTAAAGACGCGCAAGAAGGCGCATTGTTCTTGTGGTAAGGACGTCAATCTGTTAGTTTGTCCCATCTTAGTCCATCATCAATCTGAACTCCGAGATATTTTATATTGTCAGATCTAGTAAGGATTGGACAGTTACAAGATGGTATTGGATTTGAGCATGAGTGAGCTGCAATACTAAAGGTATGTGCACTGATCCAGATGTTTTGCCGGTTTTTGTAGCCCGCGATCTCAACAACCTACCTCCCATACTTTTCGATCATCTGGATGTGTCAAAACTGCTGAAGGATTTAGTGATAGTAAGAGCTGAGATTGATCAAATCAAAGCATCTTATGTGACTCAAGAGGATCTGCAAGGTTTTAAAACGGAGTGTAATATGAAATCGATGTCACTTCCATATGCGGCCACAAATGAAAACACAAAGAGAGGTGCATCCTGTGATAACAGCACTATCCGCACAAATCAAGAAGATTCACCTGGCAGCTGTGGACAGTTAGTAGGTATCGGTCGATATAACTCGTCAATCTAATCATAGTACTTCGAATGTGAACAAAAATCAAAGTGAGGGTAGTACTAAAACTCATCTTCTAACGGTTAACCGATGTGAATCAGACAGCGGCGACGGCGACAGAGACGGCATGATCCGCATGACGAGTAGCGGGTACCGGGGTGATGCGTCATCGTTACCGTTATCAGCCACTGCTAGCGAGCCTAGTAAACAACTGTGTGAAGCTGTGACGCGCTCGTTGCGGCCGGCGGCGGCGCCGTGTCCATCGTATGCAAGTGTTGCTGCTGTTAACGTTGATGATGGATTTACAGTGGTGCATCATAAGAAACCAAAATATAATGATCGCCTTAAAGGTAACACTGGCAGCAGTATTGTTGAATCTGAGGAGAAATTCAGACCAGCTGACAGAAAAATCCCCATATTTATTTCAAATGTACATAGGGACGCTTCCGAGTCGCACATAACCCATTATATTGAAAAGAAAACTGGGGAAAAAGTAAACCTAGAAAGGATTAATATTAAACGGAAATGCGAACACAATGCATATAAGTTCTTGGTGACCCAGAGTAATCTGCAATTGTATTTGGATAATAAGCTGTGGCCACAGGGGATTATTTTTCGACGTTTTGTCAATTACAGGCCGAAACGTCTTAATAATACATCTATCGTTAAGGAAGTCGGCCCACAATTAAGTATTAATTATGGGTAATGATAGTGTCTGCAAATTGGTGTCATTTAATTGCAAAAATGTCAAGCGCTCCATTCAAAGTGTCCGTGACTTATGTAAGCAGTCTGATTTAATTGCGCTACAGGAAACGTGGTTACTGCCTGAGGAAATCACGTTTCTTGACTCAATAAGCGGCGAATTCAGCTGTACCGGAGTATCGGCGGTGGATACGTCAGCAGGCATTCTACGCGGTAGACCCCACGGTGGCGTCGCCTTGTTGTGGAGAAAAAGTCTGTTCCAGAATGTGGTTGTTGTGCAGTGCGATAACCCACGTATTTGTGCTGTGAAAATTGAAGAGAGTTTAAAACGAAACTTCACTGTAATTAAAGACAAAAATATTTACGAACCTAGTAAACCCTTTTACATGCAAGTCGCTGCTAAGACCATCTATTGCCGTGAAACGGGATCGAACGCGATTGATGTACTTACAAAAATAACAAGATTAATCAGATGAAAAACGCTAGTTACGTCGGCACGGTTTCTTTGTATGGGATGAGGCATCTGTATGCTAGTATTATATTATCTGTGCCCCAACCCAAATCTTAGCGCTTATTACGACCACTAGGACCAACGATGCCCTAATTACCGTTGTTGTATTCCAGAGTGATCCTCGTCTATCAACGCTGGGCTCAGTCCTGGACAACCGCATGAGCTTGCAGCCACAAGTGGCACTGTACGACGCCATCGTGCGCCTGAGCGGTGACCCCTCGCTCAGCCAACAACGAGGTTCACTGAAGTCGGAGAAATAAACCCCTCCGGAGCAACTGGACAGATTCGCAACTGGACAGATTCTCAGCTGGACAGTTTCGCAACTGGACAGATTATCAACTGGACAGAGTATAGTCGAGAAAAAAATAAGTTACACAATGAATCATAAATATTAAATATAAAAAGTGTTTATTCAAGGAAAATCTATATAACACAAAGACACGAAAATAGAAGAAGACCTGTCTTACAATCTATTATATTGATATTTTTTTGTTAACTAATTAATATAATATTAAATAATAAACCACATAGACCGCCTAGTACTAAGAAACTGATATTTACTCATAATAATGTAAGACTCTATTAAATTAAATAACTATTTCATAACAAATAGATTTTAAATATGATATCTTTTTAATTATTTTCGACCTTCAACAGATTCTTCACCACCCATGTTTGAATAAAGAATGCCCAAGGCATTAATTCCGCAATTGTACCTTTGTTCATGATGTCTATAAATAACTTATGCCTCAATTCTTGTTTGATAAAATCATGTTTTTCTCTTTTGGGACATTTATTATTTCACTAGCTTCGCCCGCGCGAAAGTCGAAAAATTATCCCGAGAGAACATATTACCGGGATAAAAAGTATCCTATGTGTTATTCCTGACTATAATCTATCTCTGTGCCAAATTTCATCCAAAGCCGTCCAGCCGTTTGAGCGTGAAGAAGTAACAAAGACACACACACGCACTTACAAACTTTCGCCTTTATAATCCATCTGCCTAGCCTTTTCCCAACTATGTTGGGGTCGGCTTCCAGTCTTACCGGATTCAGCTAAGTACCAGTGTTTTACATGGAGCGACTGCCTATCTGACCTCCACAACCCAGTAACGGGTAGAAGAACGGCTGAAGGCATTGCTTGCGTAAAACAATGTCACCCTTAAGGTATTTTACTGTCCTATAAGGCCCTTAGACTGTAGTCTATAAAGTCTGTCACTTTTGAAAGGGCTGATTGGAAGACAGCTTATCGTCCTGTGTATCTAAAGGTGTTTTAGGTCGAGAAAGGAAAAATCAACCTCTTCAACCTGTATGTGAACGAACTCATTGCCGAGCTCAGCAGTACCAGGGTTGGATGTTACGTAGACGGTATCTGCGTTAATAATATCAGTTACGCGGACGACATGGTGCTGCTGAGTGCGTCAATCTGTGGGTTGAGAAAACTGGTTGCGCAGTGTGAGGCGTATGCTAGGTTACATGGCCTGGCATATAACATCAAGAAGTCGGAGATCATGGTCTTTGAGGCTGGAGGTAAGAGCCCTAATAAGGTGCCACCTGTTTTACTGTATGGCACGCCTTTAAAAAGAGTCCATAAGTTTAAATATCTAGGTCATATATTAACCCCCAATCTCAAAGATGATGACGACATTGAGCGGGAGCGGAGGGCGTTGTCGGTTAGAGCGAACATGCTGGCTCGCAGGTTTGCACGATGTTCACTTGCGGTCAAAATAACGCTCTTTCAAGCCTACTGTACGTCATTTTACACGAGCAGCCTGCGGGCTAGATATACGCAAAGATCGTACAACGCTCTCCGCGTTCAGTACAACAATGCGTTTAGGATGCTGGTGGGGCTGCCTCGCTTCTGTAGTGCGTCGGGGATGTTTGCGGATGCGCATGTAGATTGTTTCTACACAACCATGCGCAAAAGGTGCGCATCCATGGTGCGCAGGGTGTGGGGCAGCTCCAACAGTATCCTAAGTATGATTTCGTGTCGCCAAGACTGTGTTTTCGTGGGTCGCTGTTGTGCCATCTCACATGGGTTGTCGCAGCGGTGAGTCACTATTATTTGTTGTTTTGTTTGTGTAGTGTCAGTTTGTTAATATCTGTGTAACTAACATAGTTGCTTTTAACTTAATTCTATTTTGTGTTTTGTTATATTTTACTCTCATTTTAAGTACAACTGGCAGGTGGACGGATAATTGTTAACCGCGCAGTTTATTTTTTATTTTTCTTGTTTAGTTTATTAATATTTTTAAAGTATTTTATAGTAATGCTCAGCCCTGGCTGTAGCAGTGATACTGATACGTTTTGTTCGCTTGATAGTGTTGATGAAAGATATGTTAGTGCTCCTTCATTAGCTGACTCTCTTATTTCACTTTTTTCCGATGTCTCTGGGAACTTTAATGCAGTCCACATAAATGCCCAGAGTATTCCGGCCCACTTCTCCGATATGCTGGCAAGCTTTGACTGTAAGAATATTCATGCGATTCTTGTTTCTGAATCATGGTTAAAACCTTGTCTTCCCTCTGCCTCCTACTCTCTTCCGGGATTTCAACTTGTCAGGAATGATCGCGCGGTCGGTGGTGGTGGTGGGGTGGCCATTTATCTTCGTAATTATTTGCCATTTTCCATAGTCAATGTGTCCACACAGCCGCCCCCGCCGAACGCTGGTGAACATCTTTTCCTGGAATTACAGCATACCAAGATTCTCCTTGGGGTTTACTACTGCCCTTCTCTTCGGATTAATTTCTTTTCCTCTTTCGAACGTCTTTTAGAAGATTTAATTCCCTCTTACAGTCATAGTATCATAATGGGCGACTTTAATACATGCCTCCTTAAAAATGATTCCCGTTCTTCTCCTCTTCGTCATATTATTGAATCTACCAATCTATCTATTCTTGATCTTAGTGCCACTCACCATTTTCCGAACTCTGTGCCTTCGCTGCTTGATCTTATTTTTGTCTCGTCCTTCGATCACGTCGCTAAACATGGTCAATGTTCAGCTGACGCCTTTTCCTATCATGATCTAATTTATATTTCCTATAAAATTCGACCTCCTAAGCATAAGTTCAAAACTCTTCTGCTTCGCAATTTTGATGGTATGGACATTGATCTTCTTCGAAGGGATGCCAGTAACATCGACTGGACGCCGCTGGTCACATCAAAAAACAAATCTTGACATCGATCCTCATTCAACTTTACGACACACATGCACCTATTCGAGCTGTAAGAGTTAAACATCTTCCGGCGCCTTGGTTGACTAGCGAGATTAAAGTTTTACTAAGCAAAAAGGCAGCTGCGAAGTTTAAGCTTAAAATTCGGCCCAGTGACGCCAACAGGGAAAGATACGTCTCAATTAGAAACCACTGCAACAAGGTGTGTAGAATCGCACAACGCCAAAATATCCATAATTCAGTTCAAAACGGTGATCCAGCCAAGATCTGGAAATTTCTCAATACATTGGGTATCGGAAAGAAGTCTCACGACACGATTCCTAAAGACTTGGACTTAAATTTACTTAACAGTCATTTTCTACTTCACCCTTATTAGATAGGGCCACTAAAGCTACTACGCTTAGTTATCTTTCAAATCTTCCGATACCTGATTATTCCCCTTTTGTCATAAGTCAATTCTCTGCTTGTGATGTTAAAAGGAGTATTATTTCGATTACATCCAATGCTGTTGGTAGTGACTGTGTCAGCCGTAAGATGATCATCCCCATCCTTGACAATATTATTCCAGTCATCCTTTACATCCTCAACTTCTCTGTTTCCAGTGGTGTCTTCCCACAAGCCTGGAAAGATGCCCAAATTATTCCTTTACCCAAAAAATCTCATCCTGCATCTTTTTCTGACTACCGTCCCATTTCTATCCTTCCTTTTCTATCCAAAGTCCTTGAAAAGCTTGTCCACCATCAACTCAGCACGTTCCTTTCCAAACACAATCTGCTAAATCCTTTTCAATCTGGTTTTCGACGTGGACACAGCACTACCTCAGCACTTGTAAATATTACGGACGATATCAGGGCAGGCATGGAGATGGGAAAGTTAACGGTACTTGCTTTGCTTGATTTTAGCAATGCCTTCAGTACGGTTGACTTCGATTTTTTGCTTGGCGTCCTATGCTCTTTTAACATATCTCCTCCGGTTATTGACTGGTTTCGCAGTTACCTGTTTGGCCGCCGGCAGCGTATTTGCACTGATGAATCTTTCTCTTCTTGGTGTCACACATCTGCCGGTGTGCCGCAGGGTGGCGTTTTAACTCCTCTTCTCTTCGCACTCTTTATTAATGCTATCACTCAACGAATTTCTTCTTTCTACCACCTGTATGCTGATGATCTCCAAATTTATACCCAAGCCCCTCTTGGAGAGTTACCTGATGCCATTGAAACGATTAATAACGACCTGGCTCGAATAGGTGACTGGAGCTCTGAGTTTGGGCTGAAGATCAATCCGACGAAGACTCAGGTGACTGTAGTTGGTAGTTCTCGGACTGTCTCTAAGATTGATTGGTCGACACTTCCCCAGGTTTCTTTTAACAACACCAGTATTCCTATAACTCACACTGTGAAGAACTTGGGGATTTATATCGACAGCACTCTTTCCTGGACCAAACAACTGCAGGAAGTCAGCCGTAAACTGTTTGCATCTGCAGGCTCCCTGAGACGACTTCGTAATTTTCTTCCCATAACCACTAAAATTGCAATTGCACAATCACTTCTTCTTCCTATCCTGGACTATGCTGATGCCAGCTATCTTGATCTCACCCAAGACCAATTGGACAAGCTTGAGCGACTTCAAAATCTCTGTATCAGGTTCATATTTGGCTTGCGCAAGTATGATCACGTTTCTGAATACCGTATTAAGCTCAAATGGCTTCCTATTCGCCTTCGCCGGAATGCTCACATACTTTCTTTGCTTTATAATGTGCTCTTCAATCCTCTAACTCCTTTTTATCTTAAAGAACGCTTTCAGTTCCTCTGTGACACACATTCTAGGTCCTTGAGATCATCGGAGAATCTAAAATTGAGTATTCGTATGCATTCTACTTCCTTCTTTGACAAATCTTTTACGATTCAAGCTGCTCGGTTGTGGAATGCATTACCTATTGAAATAAGACGTGCTTAAACACTGCTAACATTCAAGAAAATGGTTAAGGAGCATTACCTTTCACTATAATTTGTATTCTTCTCATTTCTCTGTCATATATTTATTAGTATTTGTATATATGTATTTTATTTTATTATGTATAAGTAATATTATTTATGATATTTGGTACACTAACAGCCCTAAATTCATCTCCTATTGTTCAGTCCATCCAAAGGTTGTCTGTAAGAGATTGCCCTGTGCGATAAGACCGCCCATTGTACACTTGTTTTTGTAAATGTTTTTCCTGTATGTTTTGTGGTGTACAATAAAGTATATAATAATAATAATAATACTATTAGTTGTAAGTTTTACTAACCATCTTTTGAGTCATGGATACTCGAATAAAGAGAAATTCTATTCTATTCTATTCTATAGCAGCTTTGGCCATCTGCGTACGCCTCCGAATCTCCCCGTCGCAGCCTCCCTGATCACTGATCATGGAGCCCAGATATATAAATTAACTCACAAAGTCCAGATCCACAAGTTCTCCCGTGCGTGCGACTAGTCCAGCTCGGTCGATGATCATCACTTTGGTCTTTGACTTGTTAATCGACAATCCTACCATCTCGCTTTCACGCTCCACTCTAGCAAATAGAGTCTGGCAAACGAAAGTAGAGACTGAAAAAGCGCGGCAAATTTAAAAAATCTCGGCTTAGCATACTTTAGAATTATTTATTATTGATTCTAAAGTATCAAATTAGGTTATTCCAAGTATTTCATACTAGTTTTGGGGTTGCTATGCCGAGTTTTTTTAAATTTGCCGCGCTTTTTCAGTCTCTACTTTCGTTTGCCAGACTATAGCTCCGAGACTTCGCGCTCAGAGGATGCAAACAAAGTGGTGTCATCTGCGTACCGGAGATTGCTGATCTTGTTGCCACCTACCGCGATGCCTCCCTCCCATTTTTCTAAGGCTCTCCTCATGATATATGTTGAAAAGAAGAGAAGACAGAATACATCCCTGCCGTACTCCTTTTTCTGGCTTAAAAATTGAAGTACTAATCAATTCCATATATTCGGTCAGAAACACATAAACAACACGCCATGTGATCACACGCATACCCAAGCGGTAACACCCACTCAGTCGGTCCAGATCGGCATGTTGCCGGGAAAGGGGGCATCTATACCAGCCGACGCTCCGCACCCGCACACAGTGTGTTTCTAGTTCAGACTCCACGCGTCAGTCAGTCGAGAGCAATCCTGGCATAGAGATATTTTTGTATGTTTTTATTTAAAATGTCGGATGAACAATTAATAGAATTAGTGAAACGGTAATCAGTATTATATGATATGAGTTTAGGCCAATACCGTGATCATAGTATTATTAGTATTAGAAGCTTAGATAAAGTACCTATAGATTTAGCAATAAAATAAGCTTGATTGATAGAGCGAGATCGCTAATTGGCAGCCCCATTTAAATAATAAGGACAAAATATAATTTTTTGTCTTTGTCACCATGGCCGGCTTTTGTTGTTTGTCAAACGCTTATGTCATGGCAGGTTTGACAATCTAACTCGGTCGTGTTTGTTTTTTTTTGTGATTTCGCGGGATTAAGTGTTTATTGAGACAAGGAATTGGGTTATTTATAGATATTAAGTGTCAGTGCGATGGCAGGTTGAAGTGTTCTAGGCTGTAAAAGCCAAAGTGTTATTGTTATTGTTGTTTCATGTGCGGCCACGCCATGGCTCCATCTAGAGGTGATAAAGTAATACAAGATATAAACAGTGGTACCAACTTAGGGTAATTTACTCAAAGGAGATGTATCATTTTCGGCCATGAGATGTACATTTATCAAAAAAGTGGAAAATCCCAGGAATTGAGGAAAAATATTCTTTCGTGAATTTAAACCTGATTTCTTGCATACAAAAAGTAATATATTTTCAAATATTGCCTTAATTTATTCAACATGGCGTCTCTCATAGTTTGCATTTCGATTTAGTTCTGAAATCATGTCACGTCAAAGCATAAATAACGTAGACGTTAAATATGAAAGGTAAGTGTTCTTGTACTAGTAAAAATTACTATTCAAAGTCAAAGTCAAATATATTTATTCAATTAGGACAATAAACGGCACTTTGAACGTCACATAAATTAAAATTTACAAGTAATAAAAATATATTCTACCGTACCGTCTTTTACGAAAGCAAGTGTGACGATTTGTTCGTTAAAAATATTTATTTACTCTTCTGAAGTGAACTTCTGAACGAATAATTTAAAATGGCTTTCGTTTGACTACTGGGTGTCACATCACTACGTAGACAGAGATACCTCTCTGTCTACGCGTCACTACGTCAGTTCAGAGTCACTGTCAGTCACTTCAGTCTCGTTTGTCTCGATTTTCGTGGCTTTCGGTGTTTTTACTTTTCGTTTTCTCATTATTTCTACAGTTAAGTACATATCGAAAATAATCACAGTTCTGATAAACGATAATTATCATTTTCTAGGTTACGTAAACGTCAAAACTAAAACTTCTCATGGCTGTCACGATAAATGTCAAACATTTTTAATTTTTATGATGTACCTAAAAAACATTTGATATTATGGAAAATAAAATACTTTATTCTATTCAGGGGCTAGTTTCCCAGCTTTCCCAGCTTTAGTCCCATACAAAAATGAAACATCTCCTTTAGAGTAAAGTTTAATCAGCAGGGTAACTTTTAGGGTACAAGCTCGGTGAGGGTAATTTTTACGTTTTTTTCGGTTTAATAGAAATTATTAAATCATTTGAGTCAAATTTGTAATGAAATAGAATTAAGTTTAAATATTTTCTTTGAACCCGCAATCACTTATAACTTCTTTTTCGGTACGCCTATCATAGTCACAATGAATTAGTCAAGTACTTAGTATGGTACAAATCCCAAAAGCACCATATTTTATTTAATGGTGTCAAATATTCTTATACTAAAACTGGTCTGTAATTATATTATAGATTGTAATGTCTCGTCTTATGTATGATCTTGCATGAAATGTGTCAAATATAGATAGTGCGGAGAGGGAATGCAAATTAAATAAGTTAGGGTATTTTTTTCATTTAATTTAAAATCAAGAGTAAATTGAGATCAGACTTGGAATAAAACAAAAACGAGACCTGGCAATACTGGCCATGATACTAGCGAAGCGTGTTATAGCATCACGTGGCGTGTTGTATATGTGCACGGGTCGCATCGGATGTCGACACGTCACGTCGCGTCGGGTTTTAATAGTATGTTGCCCCCTTTGAAATGAGCCAAAAAAGAAAAGAAAGACTTCTTGAGAATCTTTAGTCGCCATTGACAAGAAAATACTTAAATGCAATCATACCAAAGACCTTATACTTCTAGAAAGAAATACGTATAAGGTCTTTGAAACATACTTACTTGTCGTGGCGTGGCGCCATAAGACGCATTTGATTGGTTCCAAGACTCGTTGCGATATGATCTAGAAAGCTAACGACACAGTAAAAATATACGAACAGTATGGAAACTACCTACAAACGCTCGTAACGGCACACTAACACAAACATACGTGACCACTCGTCGCGACGCGGCACGCAGTACTGACATTACCTCGAAAGTGCCCGAGCGGTCTCGTCGGTGCGTATGTTTATGTGAGTGTATCGTTTAGAGCGTTTGTAGGTAGTTTCCATACCATTTGCATATTTTTGCTGTGCTAACGACATCCTCAGTGACCGCCAATGTGGCTTCCATTAAAATCGGTCAACTGGGGATCTTCTAGCGTATGCCATTCACATCTGGAGTGAGGCCATCTCGAAGGCTTTTGACAGGGTCTGGCATGAAAGCCTTATTGGTAAGCTTCCTTCATTCGGTCTGCCCAGTGGTCTGTGCGATTGGATTGCAGACTTCCTGAGGGACCGTTCCATTCGAGTGGTTATTGATGGCCGCTCGTCTGACCACCTGGGTATTAATGTGGGCTTCCTCAGGGGTCGGTACTCTCAGCAACATTGTTCTTGCTGCACATAAACGATCTGCTAAAACCTGGCACCTTTGGGTATGCGGATGACAGCACTGTTGCTGAGAGATACGTGTCCGACGCGCGTGCTCTTAGACCTAAAATCCGGTCTCTCCGCGAGGCTATGGTTGGGCGTTTCAAACTGTCCTTGAAGGCAGTCTCCGAATGGGGCGATGCCAATCTGGTCAGGTTCAATGCTAAGACCCAGGCAAGTCTTTTTTTCGCTAAAAGGAGCTAATTCCACCCGGCTCCTTCTTTCCGAGGTGTGACCGTGCCGATAACGGATCATCTTGAGCTTCTTGGCGTAACGTTGACATCGACACTCAATTTCGGCCCATACATTGAGGCAAAAGCTCAAGTTGGGGATCCTTGCGAAGGTGAGACGGTACTTCACGCCAGAACAGCTGCATGGAGTACCTACTGTTCTCATCTCTTGAACGAATCTGCCAAATACCAGCTTGACGCACTAGAGTCGATCGAAAAACGGGCCAAGAGGTTCATTGTTAATGAAGCACTGGTCGAGTCAAAGCTCCAGAGCCTTGAACACGTCGCCGAGTTGCCAGCTTGTCGGTTTATTATCGGCTGCATTTCGGGTAGTGTGCGATGGAATTGCATGATCTAATTCCGCCTAGCCCGTTTCATCATCGGACTACAAGACGTACAGCGATGCGCCATCGGTACATGGTGGATATCCCACCCATACACACTAAACGTTTTGAAAATACTTTCATTAGTTATGCCTACAGCTAAGGAGTGGAATTCCCTGCCCCGTGTTTCCCGATAGCTACATCCACGGGGTTTTTAGGTCAAGAATGATTTATTCTAGGCAAGCGTGTTACACCGTCGACCACATCATCGCTTACCACCAGGTGAGATAGTGGTCAAGCGCAAGGCTATCAATAATAATAAAAAAAAAATTATAAGGCATGAACAGATTCGTATGATTGGAGTATCCCACGCCACGCCAAGTAAGTGTGTCAGCTGCATAAAACCCCTTCTGTGATCGTGTAGACCAACGTAATATTATTTATGGTGGTTGGCCAACCAAATTGGTCGCAAGCGTCGTGGGAGGTATGTCCCAAGTCCCAACCAAGACTGTTGGAAGGTCAACTTAATTGTTGTTGGTCAACAACCGCCTACACGATCTTTTTTAGTTGGTGCCCCGACCAAAGGCATCACAGACTACTTAGAGATACTACGTAGGCATCTTATCTTGGGCGGGCCAACCATAGTGTTACGTATACTCTTTGGGGCCAACCACACGGCTGTGTATAGGGCTTGTACACAAAACTGCGATGCGAATTCGTAACGCAGAAAACAGCTATGAGCTAAGCAGTAAACAGCAACATGCTCTCAGATTTTTACGATGCGACGTCGCATCGCCGTTTTGTGTACAAGTCCATAGGTATAGTTTTCGCCAAACTTCTTGGCCTCCCTGAAGTTGGCTACAATGGCTGCGCAGTAGTAAATCTCATACAAAAACAGCACCGTTTTGTGCCTCGCGCATGCGGAAAACAAACTTCAGGGCGGCCCAGAGGTTTGGCGAGAGCTTTACAAGGGCTATCCGAGGCAGGGTGCCAAAATTTTTCGAGTTTGCTGCACTCGCTCTTACAATTTTAGTTATCATCATTTTTGCAAAGAGCAACTCCTATGAATACAAATATAGAAGTAAGAACTCGGGATACATTCAATAAGATGAACGTAAAAAAAACTAACTCAATCTTATTTATTTTATTTATTCATATTTTCAGCCTGTTCTGTTCCACTGCAATGGCCTTTTCAATCCTTCCATTGTCCTTACTCAATATTATTTGAGGTGAAAAAGATATTTTTTTTAAATCATCATACCAGAGTTAGGTATATTTTTTTCTTTGTTTTGGGTTGGCATGGCATAACTCTTTAACTTTAAAATGTTTCGTAACTTCTGTTTCCTGTTTTACTATGTCACTAAGCACTCTTCTTCTGGCACATCTACTGGTGTGAAGAAATCATAATTTACTCCCATTTCACTAAGTTTCTTCTTATTTTTATTTAAGCTGAAAAACATCAGAATTAGAAAATCATTTGAAAAAACTATCTTAGTGCTATAACAACAGCGTCAACAAACGCAGATAATGTTATAATCATAAACTCACTTAGACAAAAGTTTTCTCGCCCTTTTTAGTTCACCAATGTCATCTTTGTCTGCATTAAATTCCTGGAAACATAACAGCATAACATCAAACATTCCAATAAAAAAATATATTAAGCTGTAACTTCTTTTATAATGTACTTAACTGACCCAACCCTAACAGATAATGTACTCAGTGCAGAAATTAAAACAAAACGAAAACACAGCCAGCCGATGAGTAAGGTTCTTAAACTAAAATAATGGTTAGCCAAAGAACAAAATAACTACCTTTTTCGTTTTCAATCTCATTTGGCTGGCAGGGTTATGCCGAGTATTCCAGTGCCTCCTGAAGGCCCTTTTTTGCTTTTCCGGAGGAAAGTAAGCCGCTGAAAGGAAAATTGGTTTTTAAATAACTAAAGTATAATATCAGTACTTTAAAATGCCTGTACACTAAGGTCTCAAAATCTTTAAATAGTAATTGCATCAATGTTCAACAGTAAATTGAAAATCGTTTTATTTTAAGAATGAAAACACACTTTTAAATGATTTTGCATCACAGTGATCTTTATCCTCGTAGAAATAAGGTTGCTGTAGAGGGACTGTAATATGCATTTAGTCATGGAGTTGCAGACAACAGCCCATTTAACTTAATGACAGTAATGTTTGAATTTAGAACTTTACCTTTGATCAACCTTTTCCCCATGAGATAGTTGTTCATGGTTTCAGCTACAATCTGCCCCACTGCTGGCTCTTTAAACTCCACAAAGGCAAAACCTTTGGAGTTGCCAGTGCGTTTTGACCTTATCACTCTAGCGTTGGTTACAACACCAAACTGCTTGAAGTATTGGGTCATTTGATGCTGAAATTGCATTGAACTATATTATTCTCAAGTTAATAATGTACATAAATTAAACCATAAGTTGTAACATTAACTTAAACATAACTGGCGAAATGTAGGTGTATGATAGGTGCACCCACTGCTGCCCAACCCTTCGGAGATTACAGGCGTGATGTTATGTTATATTGAATCATTTAAAATAATAACTCACTTCGTAAAATCCATGCGGAATATGCGATAAATACACCAGTCCTCTTTCCTTATGCTTCCTCTTTTTACTGACTTTGCCATATTTTAGTCTCATACTAAACGGCTTCTTCGGCTCAAACTTTTCATCTGTATTCTGGGGCTCGGTTTTTCCTTCATTTTTCTGTAAAAATAAATAAATTATCAAGCATGTTTTTATAACCGCACTTCAGTAAGACCTTAATAATGAAAATACTAACCTTAATTAATTTCTTGATACCTTTAATTGATTTTACAAACTTTCTTTGTTTCTTAGAGTCTAAAGCTACGTTTTCTTCCATGTTTAATCTTAGAATTATTAATATTTATGTAAACGACACGCAATTTACTTCGCAGTCTGCACGTGTGATATTAGCCAAACAAACAAAAATTCAAACATAAAATTGTCATGTCAAATGTCTTGGTTTGACAGGTCTTTCCACAGGTAATTATATAGTAGTCAGATAGGTCTTTCTAAAAACGGAACCACACTTACGTGGCGTGGCAGAGAGTTTGTATATTATAGGTCTACCAGAATCTCATGGCAAAAAGGGCAATAAAAATTTGTTGTATGCAATACTGGGGAAATTGGATCAAACGATCTTGATACTGTTTAATTTTTATTTATGTCTGTAGTATTAATGAACATGAGGTAACCATATTATAGTAGTCACAACGGATCTTTGTGTCTTTGAACTTGGTCCTGCCAACCATTGCGTAAGAAACAGTTTGTCATCGAGTATACTGCATAGAGTAAGCGAGATAGGACGATGACAAAAAAGACAAAAGATATTTATTTCAACTGGGCCACCACGCGGCACTTTTGAATGTCACAATTTAAATTTACATGGAATAAAAGTTGATTCTACCGTGCATTCGGAAAGTAGCTTGTTATGGAGAAGAATGCACAAGAAACTCCGTAAGCTTATGTGACATACATAAGCGAGTGAAAGAGACAGTTATACAATGCTATCTTCACCTTCAACATTGACACAAAAATAGCTACTGCGCGAGGTCTTGCAACCAATTCAGAGACACAAAGATCCACTGTGAGTATTATAGGTATGTGTATGAATAATGTTGTTATACATCGTGTTCTTAACATAGGAAAAATAAATCAATTGAATATTAATTTATGTACTAATTTATTATTTAGCATTTAAATCATACTAATAACTTAAAACCTCATTCAGAACTAGAAAACTAGAATACGATTCCATGAACTCCACTGGCATTTCAAAAACTTGTATCTTTGTAGTTTTATGTCATCTCTCTCCATCAAAATGGTTCTTTTTCATTGGCATTTAACATATTCAAAACCAATCTCTTTATGTATAAAGTCTGTAAAAAATATAAAATGTATCATGTTAGGTACTTAAAGTCATTCATCATCATCAGTCTATATATTTTCTTTTTATGTAAGTTTTATGGCCTGGTTGCTAGGACCTTTTAGCCACGTCTTTGGAAAGAGTGACATCTTATATTTATTCTTTAGTATGCATTAGAATGCGGATGTAACAGATTCTAATGTTTTTTGGAATATTTGGCAGCAAATTGTATCGAGTCAGTCTTCCCAGTAAGCTTTGCAGAGGTAGTCAATACTACAATAAAATACACCGCTCCACTATCCCGAGATCGCTTTTGTCAATGATTTTACAAATTTTCCAGTTGCGGAGACAGTTGAGATACAAAACTACACCAATAGTATATCACAATATCCAGTAGGAATCAATTTGCAAATAATATTAACAGCCACTGAACTTCACTCGACAAAATCCCGCCAAAAACTCCCGTCTATATACACGTCCCACTGCAGGGCGCAGATTATTACTTAATATTTTTCTTACGTCAAAGATTCTCAATCTCCGTTAAAATCAATATCTTGTCGAAGAATTAGTAACAGTTACATTACTGTTGCCATTTCCTTCCGGCCATCATTCGATGTGCCCTGACCTACGATTTACCATATAATAGTAATGGAAAGAAAATAAAATTAAGTAAGAAAAATATAAATTAAACTAAATGTATCAAAACAAGACAGTCCAACTTACCGGTCCACTCTACGACGCACTTTAAAATCAAAGATTGAGTTTGATTTACGCCTTCTTCTTCCCTTATTTTATGATACACATTGAAAACAATATGTCTCGCATGAGATCGAAGTGGGTTTTTCGACATTTTCACAAAAATAACAAACTTTCAAGAAAATATCAAAAAAATTCAGCAGCGGTTGACACATCAAGTACTTTGTTTCGACAGGTGACAATTGACATTGCCATATGAAAATCACAATTTAAAAAAAATAAAAAATGCCATGAGATTCTGGTACACCTACACCATATAAATGACATACAAACTGTCTGTGGTGTGGCGTGTCGTGGCGCCTTCTGACGCAGTTGATTGGCTACAAAACACGTTACGTTATGACGTAGGCTGGAACAGAGTCGTTTGATTGGTGGATCCTACGCCACGCCACGCCTCGACACGTAAGTGTGGTTCCGATTTAACCCCCGCCTACCCCTATACTGTACCAGTAGTAGTGTAGTCACAGCAGTATTACATTGCGACATAAAACAGTAGAAATTAAATGAGGGCGTCACAATCGCTTAGATAGCAACCCAGTTAGTACGACCCAGCAGATCTTGAAGGGTAATATTTATTTATTGGGTATAAATAATGAGTATATATATTAAATTATGTATGTTTATTAAATATTTGATAATTATGTAGTAGCAATAAATCAACAACTTCACAAAGAATAAGTATTTTTAATGATCAATTGCTTTCAATTAAATTTCGTCCAATACCTTTGGGGGACGACCCTCCGTGTTTAGCTGGTGTTGAGAATTTCCCACCGTTTTCAATGGCATGTTGCATGATTCTCCGCACTGTGCTTACAGAAACACCTAAAACAAGCCAAGAAAAAAATCACTGTCAGTCCGATGAAAGAAGTTCCGCGGTAAATATACGTGAATATATTTAAAAATTGTTTCTTTCCAATAAGTCGATTGCATCAACCAATATGGTATAGCAAAAAAAAATCCGCAATAAATTACTTGAATTTTTGTTGCCTTACTATCAACGTTATTAGAGTCTGGCAAACGAAAGTAGAGACTGAAAAAGCGCGGCAAATTTAAAAAATCTCGGTATAGCAACCCCAAAACTAGTATGAAATACTTGGAATAACCTAATTTGATACTTTAGGATTAACGTTTGTTTTGGCTCCTACGGGCAACCACCAGATGCTATGCTTTCTCAATCCTAAAGTATCAAATTAGGTTATTACAAGTATTTCATACTAGTTTTGGGGTTGCTATGCCGAGATTTTTAAATTTGCCGCGCTTTTTCAGTCTCTACTTTCGTTTGCCAGAATTATTTTATTAATCATAAAGTATCAAATTAGGTTATACCAAGTATTTCATACTAGTTTTGGGGTTGCTATGCCGAGATTTTTAAATTTGCCGCGCTTTTTCAGTCTCTACTTTCGTTTGCCAGACTTTAAGAAGCGCTATAACTACAAAGCTATTTGTTCATCTTAGCATAACCTCAAAAATGGTAAACAAATAATTTGTAAATGATATTTGGTCCGAAAATGTCGCTCCCTGAATATATTAATCGTTTGTAATTAACGTTTAGTGCAACTTTCAATAGTAACTTACCATTAAAATCTGCTGTACAATTGTAAACATCTTCTAAGTTGGATAGAAGCTTCTCAGCTTGGAATTCGGCTATACACCGCATATAAACTTTGTAAACTATATCACGGGCACCTCCACGAATTTCCTTATTCATGTTTTTCCACTGTTTTTCTGTCCACACACAAAAATTTCACACAAAAACCAAAATTCTTACGAAAATAGAAACGATCGAGATGAATTGAAAGATCAACTAGTACTCATTTTAGATGTTGCCAGAAAATGAAAACTTTTAGTTCCCAAATATTTAATTTCTACTCTTTTATGTCGCACTGTACAAACAGGCTTTTTTTCTCGTTTGTCACACCACTGATTTTTCCACACCACGTATATAATAATTTCTGGTGCAGTACCTTTAAATTGTAATAAAGTCGATCTGCTGATCGGCATTTGCCGACTTTCTTTCTTTGCCGCTTATTTCATTAGAACTTGATAAAAACGGATCGGATTACATAAGCACAGAATCTTATGAATGTAGCGGGGCAAAGTTGAAACAGTTCTATAACATACATGGCCCGACCATGGCTAAATGATGAACAATATCGCTGACTGGAATATAGTTGGTCAAAGGCACAGATCCAATAACGTTTGTGAAAGTTGGCACACCCAATTAAATAAAAATATAAATAAAAACTAGAGTCTGGCAAACGAAAGTAACGGAATAACCTAATTTTATTCTTTAGAATTATTTATTATTAATTCTAAAGTATCAAATTTGGTTATTCCAAGTATTTCATACTAGTTGTGGGGTTGCTATGCCGAGATTTTTTTAATTTGCCGCGCTTTTTCAGTCTCTACTTTCGTTTGCCAGACTCTAGCTAACGATACTAAAATTATTAACATAAAAAAGAAGTGCCGACCAAACTGATAAAGATAATTTTATAATTTCTACCAATTAAAACTTTTTTTTACTATCGATCGCTGGCGTTTGACCACTATCTTGCCTGATGGTAAGCGATGATGTGGTCTACGGTGAAACACGCTTGCCTAGAAGTAAACTATTCACTCTTGACTTAAAGACCCTAAGGTTGTAGCTACTTATGGGGAACAAAGACCCCGGCAGGGAATTACACTCCTTAGCTGTGCGCACAATGAAAGTATTAGCAAAACGCTTTGTGCGTATGGGTAGGGTGTACACCATGTACCGATGGCGCATGCCCGTACTTCTCTAACCGAAATTACTCCCCGAAATGTTACCAATAAAAAACTGACAGGCTGGCAACTCGGCTTCGATGTTCGAGGCTCTGTTGCTTTGATGCGACCAGTGCATCGTTGCCTCACAGAGTACATTGAAATATAGGAGAATAAGTCTCTTGGCTCGTCTGTCAATTCGACTCAAGTGCATCAAGCTGGTATTTGGTAGATCCGTCCCTTAGATGAGAGCAGTACTCCATGCATGACCGAACTTGCGCTTTATAATTGCTAAGTGTATAAAATTGATGCGTTTGCGAAAGTGGTTTTATGTTGAGATCCAGTGATGAGTTGTAGTCGCTTATTAGGATTTAGTGGCGGGCGGCAGCTTAGCATGAGTTCTTAAAATCGATCGAAGCACAAAGAGCTGGCGAACCATAAGGACTTTGCAGTTAGAGTATTCAGTTGTTGGGAATCTGTAGGGTTTCCTAGTCATCACTTTAAGTATGGCTCTTTGTGCTTTTTCTACTATTACCATTTTAGTTTTCATCTAGTAATACAATATCCAATAACAGATTGGCAAAGAGCATAATACACCATCTTCAGAGTGTCAAAGGAGATGTTCGATTTTGGGCCATCACTATGTACAGTACATAGATAAATAGGAAAAAAATAGAGGAATTCTATAAAAATACTAACAAATTAATTGGAAGAAGGGTACAGGAGTAACAAAAATGATAATTTAAAGTTTTTTAATAAAATAACCCTATTTTTAGGGCAGCCATGACAGTTGTGTTTGACATGACGCCTGACGACTTTGACAGTTTTAAGAAGTGACTTCTTTGAGTCTTTCTTTGCTTTGACTTAGAATTGTATATGTTGCGGAGTGTTTAGGGATTTTTTACTACTACGGACATTAATTGATTGCTTCTCTATTGCAATTGAATTACTGTTGTTTTTTATTGACGCAGATATTCCGATGACACGTCAAACAAATGTCATTGTCAAAATGACATTCTGCGCATACTGTCACTGTCAAAATGACATTCTTCGCATACTGTCATTGTCAAAATGACATTTTTGGCCTACTGCTGATTTGACCCGCCATGTTTAACTGTAAATTGTGTTGCTCTACTTGACAAAGTTAATATGAGTTTACATTGAAACGAAGTGAAATTAAAGAAAATTAACAATAAAAAACAGTTACTATATTATACAG
Source organism: Orthosia gothica (assembly GCA_949775005.1). NCBI lineage: Eukaryota > Metazoa > Arthropoda > Insecta > Lepidoptera > Noctuidae > Orthosia > Orthosia gothica. The sequence continues at coordinate 70,422 of CATKRY010000114.1, forward strand.
CAATTTTACATAAAGTGTACATAGAGCTGGCCCAGGCTCCATACATTTCTGGAACATCTCCTTTGGCCTACTCTCTCAATGACTTAAAGACGCGCAAGAAGGCGCATTGTTCTTGTGGTAAGGACGTCAATCTGTTAGTTTGTCCCATCTTAGTCCATCATCAATCTGAACTCCGAGATATTTTATATTGTCAGATCTAGTAAGGATTGGACAGTTACAAGATGGTATTGGATTTGAGCATGAGTGAGCTGCAATACTAAAGGTATGTGCACTGATCCAGATGTTTTGCCGGTTTTTGTAGCCCGCGATCTCAACAACCTACCTCCCATACTTTTCGATCATCTGGATGTGTCAAAACTGCTGAAGGATTTAGTGATAGTAAGAGCTGAGATTGATCAAATCAAAGCATCTTATGTGACTCAAGAGGATCTGCAAGGTTTTAAAACGGAGTGTAATATGAAATCGATGTCACTTCCATATGCGGCCACAAATGAAAACACAAAGAGAGGTGCATCCTGTGATAACAGCACTATCCGCACAAATCAAGAAGATTCACCTGGCAGCTGTGGACAGTTAGTAGGTATCGGTCGATATAACTCGTCAATCTAATCATAGTACTTCGAATGTGAACAAAAATCAAAGTGAGGGTAGTACTAAAACTCATCTTCTAACGGTTAACCGATGTGAATCAGACAGCGGCGACGGCGACAGAGACGGCATGATCCGCATGACGAGTAGCGGGTACCGGGGTGATGCGTCATCGTTACCGTTATCAGCCACTGCTAGCGAGCCTAGTAAACAACTGTGTGAAGCTGTGACGCGCTCGTTGCGGCCGGCGGCGGCGCCGTGTCCATCGTATGCAAGTGTTGCTGCTGTTAACGTTGATGATGGATTTACAGTGGTGCATCATAAGAAACCAAAATATAATGATCGCCTTAAAGGTAACACTGGCAGCAGTATTGTTGAATCTGAGGAGAAATTCAGACCAGCTGACAGAAAAATCCCCATATTTATTTCAAATGTACATAGGGACGCTTCCGAGTCGCACATAACCCATTATATTGAAAAGAAAACTGGGGAAAAAGTAAACCTAGAAAGGATTAATATTAAACGGAAATGCGAACACAATGCATATAAGTTCTTGGTGACCCAGAGTAATCTGCAATTGTATTTGGATAATAAGCTGTGGCCACAGGGGATTATTTTTCGACGTTTTGTCAATTACAGGCCGAAACGTCTTAATAATACATCTATCGTTAAGGAAGTCGGCCCACAATTAAGTATTAATTATGGGTAATGATAGTGTCTGCAAATTGGTGTCATTTAATTGCAAAAATGTCAAGCGCTCCATTCAAAGTGTCCGTGACTTATGTAAGCAGTCTGATTTAATTGCGCTACAGGAAACGTGGTTACTGCCTGAGGAAATCACGTTTCTTGACTCAATAAGCGGCGAATTCAGCTGTACCGGAGTATCGGCGGTGGATACGTCAGCAGGCATTCTACGCGGTAGACCCCACGGTGGCGTCGCCTTGTTGTGGAGAAAAAGTCTGTTCCAGAATGTGGTTGTTGTGCAGTGCGATAACCCACGTATTTGTGCTGTGAAAATTGAAGAGAGTTTAAAACGAAACTTCACTGTAATTAAAGACAAAAATATTTACGAACCTAGTAAACCCTTTTACATGCAAGTCGCTGCTAAGACCATCTATTGCCGTGAAACGGGATCGAACGCGATTGATGTACTTACAAAAATAACAAGATTAATCAGATGAAAAACGCTAGTTACGTCGGCACGGTTTCTTTGTATGGGATGAGGCATCTGTATGCTAGTATTATATTATCTGTGCCCCAACCCAAATCTTAGCGCTTATTACGACCACTAGGACCAACGATGCCCTAATTACCGTTGTTGTATTCCAGAGTGATCCTCGTCTATCAACGCTGGGCTCAGTCCTGGACAACCGCATGAGCTTGCAGCCACAAGTGGCACTGTACGACGCCATCGTGCGCCTGAGCGGTGACCCCTCGCTCAGCCAACAACGAGGTTCACTGAAGTCGGAGAAATAAACCCCTCCGGAGCAACTGGACAGATTCGCAACTGGACAGATTCTCAGCTGGACAGTTTCGCAACTGGACAGATTATCAACTGGACAGAGTATAGTCGAGAAAAAAATAAGTTACACAATGAATCATAAATATTAAATATAAAAAGTGTTTATTCAAGGAAAATCTATATAACACAAAGACACGAAAATAGAAGAAGACCTGTCTTACAATCTATTATATTGATATTTTTTTGTTAACTAATTAATATAATATTAAATAATAAACCACATAGACCGCCTAGTACTAAGAAACTGATATTTACTCATAATAATGTAAGACTCTATTAAATTAAATAACTATTTCATAACAAATAGATTTTAAATATGATATCTTTTTAATTATTTTCGACCTTCAACAGATTCTTCACCACCCATGTTTGAATAAAGAATGCCCAAGGCATTAATTCCGCAATTGTACCTTTGTTCATGATGTCTATAAATAACTTATGCCTCAATTCTTGTTTGATAAAATCATGTTTTTCTCTTTTGGGACATTTATTATTTCACTAGCTTCGCCCGCGCGAAAGTCGAAAAATTATCCCGAGAGAACATATTACCGGGATAAAAAGTATCCTATGTGTTATTCCTGACTATAATCTATCTCTGTGCCAAATTTCATCCAAAGCCGTCCAGCCGTTTGAGCGTGAAGAAGTAACAAAGACACACACACGCACTTACAAACTTTCGCCTTTATAATCCATCTGCCTAGCCTTTTCCCAACTATGTTGGGGTCGGCTTCCAGTCTTACCGGATTCAGCTAAGTACCAGTGTTTTACATGGAGCGACTGCCTATCTGACCTCCACAACCCAGTAACGGGTAGAAGAACGGCTGAAGGCATTGCTTGCGTAAAACAATGTCACCCTTAAGGTATTTTACTGTCCTATAAGGCCCTTAGACTGTAGTCTATAAAGTCTGTCACTTTTGAAAGGGCTGATTGGAAGACAGCTTATCGTCCTGTGTATCTAAAGGTGTTTTAGGTCGAGAAAGGAAAAATCAACCTCTTCAACCTGTATGTGAACGAACTCATTGCCGAGCTCAGCAGTACCAGGGTTGGATGTTACGTAGACGGTATCTGCGTTAATAATATCAGTTACGCGGACGACATGGTGCTGCTGAGTGCGTCAATCTGTGGGTTGAGAAAACTGGTTGCGCAGTGTGAGGCGTATGCTAGGTTACATGGCCTGGCATATAACATCAAGAAGTCGGAGATCATGGTCTTTGAGGCTGGAGGTAAGAGCCCTAATAAGGTGCCACCTGTTTTACTGTATGGCACGCCTTTAAAAAGAGTCCATAAGTTTAAATATCTAGGTCATATATTAACCCCCAATCTCAAAGATGATGACGACATTGAGCGGGAGCGGAGGGCGTTGTCGGTTAGAGCGAACATGCTGGCTCGCAGGTTTGCACGATGTTCACTTGCGGTCAAAATAACGCTCTTTCAAGCCTACTGTACGTCATTTTACACGAGCAGCCTGCGGGCTAGATATACGCAAAGATCGTACAACGCTCTCCGCGTTCAGTACAACAATGCGTTTAGGATGCTGGTGGGGCTGCCTCGCTTCTGTAGTGCGTCGGGGATGTTTGCGGATGCGCATGTAGATTGTTTCTACACAACCATGCGCAAAAGGTGCGCATCCATGGTGCGCAGGGTGTGGGGCAGCTCCAACAGTATCCTAAGTATGATTTCGTGTCGCCAAGACTGTGTTTTCGTGGGTCGCTGTTGTGCCATCTCACATGGGTTGTCGCAGCGGTGAGTCACTATTATTTGTTGTTTTGTTTGTGTAGTGTCAGTTTGTTAATATCTGTGTAACTAACATAGTTGCTTTTAACTTAATTCTATTTTGTGTTTTGTTATATTTTACTCTCATTTTAAGTACAACTGGCAGGTGGACGGATAATTGTTAACCGCGCAGTTTATTTTTTATTTTTCTTGTTTAGTTTATTAATATTTTTAAAGTATTTTATAGTAATGCTCAGCCCTGGCTGTAGCAGTGATACTGATACGTTTTGTTCGCTTGATAGTGTTGATGAAAGATATGTTAGTGCTCCTTCATTAGCTGACTCTCTTATTTCACTTTTTTCCGATGTCTCTGGGAACTTTAATGCAGTCCACATAAATGCCCAGAGTATTCCGGCCCACTTCTCCGATATGCTGGCAAGCTTTGACTGTAAGAATATTCATGCGATTCTTGTTTCTGAATCATGGTTAAAACCTTGTCTTCCCTCTGCCTCCTACTCTCTTCCGGGATTTCAACTTGTCAGGAATGATCGCGCGGTCGGTGGTGGTGGTGGGGTGGCCATTTATCTTCGTAATTATTTGCCATTTTCCATAGTCAATGTGTCCACACAGCCGCCCCCGCCGAACGCTGGTGAACATCTTTTCCTGGAATTACAGCATACCAAGATTCTCCTTGGGGTTTACTACTGCCCTTCTCTTCGGATTAATTTCTTTTCCTCTTTCGAACGTCTTTTAGAAGATTTAATTCCCTCTTACAGTCATAGTATCATAATGGGCGACTTTAATACATGCCTCCTTAAAAATGATTCCCGTTCTTCTCCTCTTCGTCATATTATTGAATCTACCAATCTATCTATTCTTGATCTTAGTGCCACTCACCATTTTCCGAACTCTGTGCCTTCGCTGCTTGATCTTATTTTTGTCTCGTCCTTCGATCACGTCGCTAAACATGGTCAATGTTCAGCTGACGCCTTTTCCTATCATGATCTAATTTATATTTCCTATAAAATTCGACCTCCTAAGCATAAGTTCAAAACTCTTCTGCTTCGCAATTTTGATGGTATGGACATTGATCTTCTTCGAAGGGATGCCAGTAACATCGACTGGACGCCGCTGGTCACATCAAAAAACAAATCTTGACATCGACCCTCATTCAACTTTACGACACACATGCACCTATTCGAGCTGTAAGAGTTAAACATCTTCCGGCGCCTTGGTTGACTAGCGAGATTAAAGTTTTACTAAGCAAAAAGGCAGCTGCGAAGTTTAAGCTTAAAATTCGGCCCAGTGACGCCAACAGGGAAAGATACGTCTCAATTAGAAACCACTGCAACAAGGTGTGTAGAATCGCACAACGCCAAAATATCCATAATTCAGTTCAAAACGGTGATCCAGCCAAGATCTGGAAATTTCTCAATACATTGGGTATCGGAAAGAAGTCTCACGACACGATTCCTAAAGACTTGGACTTAAATTTACTTAACAGTCATTTTCTACTTCACCCTTATTAGATAGGGCCACTAAAGCTACTACGCTTAGTTATCTTTCAAATCTTCCGATACCTGATTATTCCCCTTTTGTCATAAGTCAATTCTCTGCTTGTGATGTTAAAAGGAGTATTATTTCGATTACATCCAATGCTGTTGGTAGTGACTGTGTCAGCCGTAAGATGATCATCCCCATCCTTGACAATATTATTCCAGTCATCCTTTACATCCTCAACTTCTCTGTTTCCAGTGGTGTCTTCCCACAAGCCTGGAAAGATGCCCAAATTATTCCTTTACCCAAAAAATCTCATCCTGCATCTTTTTCTGACTACCGTCCCATTTCTATCCTTCCTTTTCTATCCAAAGTCCTTGAAAAGCTTGTCCACCATCAACTCAGCACGTTCCTTTCCAAACACAATCTGCTAAATCCTTTTCAATCTGGTTTTCGACGTGGACACAGCACTACCTCAGCACTTGTAAATATTACGGACGATATCAGGGCAGGCATGGAGATGGGAAAGTTAACGGTACTTGCTTTGCTTGATTTTAGCAATGCCTTCAGTACGGTTGACTTCGATTTTTTGCTTGGCGTCCTATGCTCTTTTAACATATCTCCTCCGGTTATTGACTGGTTTCGCAGTTACCTGTTTGGCCGCCGGCAGCGTATTTGCACTGATGAATCTTTCTCTTCTTGGTGTCACACATCTGCCGGTGTGCCGCAGGGTGGCGTTTTAACTCCTCTTCTCTTCGCACTCTTTATTAATGCTATCACTCAACGAATTTCTTCTTTCTACCACCTGTATGCTGATGATCTCCAAATTTATACCCAAGCCCCTCTTGGAGAGTTACCTGATGCCATTGAGACGATTAATAACGACCTGGCTCGAATAGGTGACTGGAGCTCTGAGTTTGGGCTGAAGATCAATCCGACGAAGACTCAGGTGACTGTAGTTGGTAGTTCTCGGACTGTCTCTAAGATTGATTGGTCGACACTTCCCCAGGTTTCTTTTAACAACACCAGTATTCCTATAACTCACACTGTGAAGAACTTGGGGATTTATATCGACAGCACTCTTTCCTGGACCAAACAACTGCAGGAAGTCAGCCGTAAACTGTTTGCATCTGCAGGCTCCCTGAGACGACTTCGTAATTTTCTTCCCATAACCACTAAAATTGCAATTGCACAATCACTTCTTCTTCCTATCCTGGACTATGCTGATGCCAGCTATCTTGATCTCACCCAAGACCAATTGGACAAGCTTGAGCGACTTCAAAATCTCTGTATCAGGTTCATATTTGGCTTGCGCAAGTATGATCACGTTTCTGAATACCGTATTAAGCTCAAATGGCTTCCTATTCGCCTTCGCCGGAATGCTCACATACTTTCTTTGCTTTATAATGTGCTCTTCAATCCTCTAACTCCTTTTTATCTTAAAGAACGCTTTCAGTTCCTCTGTGACACACATTCTAGGTCCTTGAGATCATCGGAGAATCTAAAATTGAGTATTCGTATGCATTCTACTTCCTTCTTTGACAAATCTTTTACGATTCAAGCTGCTCGGTTGTGGAATGCATTACCTATTGAAATAAGACGTGCTTAAACACTGCTAACATTCAAGAAAATGGTTAAGGAGCATTACCTTTCACTATAATTTGTATTCTTCTCCTTTCTCTGTCATATATTTATTAGTATTTGTATATATGTATTTTATTTTATTATGTATAAGTAATATTATTTATGATATTTGGTACACTAACAGCCCTAAATTCATCTCCTATTGTTCAGTCCATCCAAAGGTTGTCTGTAAGAGATTGCCCTGTGCGATAAGACCGCCCATTGTACACTTGTTTTTGTAAATGTTTTTCCTGTATGTTTTGTGGTGTACAATAAAGTATATAATAATAATAATAATACTATTAGTTGTAAGTTTTACTAACCATCTTTTGAGTCATGGATACTCGAATAAAGAGAAATTCTATTCTATTCTATTCTATAGCAGCTTTGGCCATCTGCGTACGCCTCCGAATCTCCCCGTCGCAGCCTCCCTGATCACTGATCATGGAGCCCAGATATATAAATTAACTCACAAAGTCCAGATCCACAAGTTCTCCCGTGCGTGCGACTAGTCCAGCTCGGTCGATGATCATCACTTTGGTCTTTGACTTGTTAATCGACAATCCTACCATCTCGCTTTCACGCTCCACTCTAGCAAATAGAGTCTGGCAAACGAAAGTAGAGACTGAAAAAGCGCGGCAAATTTAAAAAATCTCGGCTTAGCATACTTTAGAATTATTTATTATTGATTCTAAAGTATCAAATTAGGTTATTCCAAGTATTTCATACTAGTTTTGGGGTTGCTATGCCGAGTTTTTTTAAATTTGCCGCGCTTTTTCAGTCTCTACTTTCGTTTGCCAGACTATAGCTCCGAGACTTCGCGCTCAGAGGATGCAAACAAAGTGGTGTCATCTGCGTACCGGAGATTGCTGATCTTGTTGCCACCTACCGCGATGCCTCCCTCCCATTTTTCTAAGGCTCTCCTCATGATATATGTTGAAAAGAAGAGAAGACAGAATACATCCCTGCCGTACTCCTTTTTCTGGCTTAAAAATTGAAGTACTAATCAATTCCATATATTCGGTCAGAAACACATAAACAACACGCCATGTGATCACACGCATACCCAAGCGGTAACACCCACTCAGTCGGTCCAGATCGGCATGTTGCCGGGAAAGGGGGCATCTATACCAGCCGACGCTCCGCACCCGCACACAGTGTGTTTCTAGTTCAGACTCCACGCGTCAGTCAGTCGAGAGCAATCCTGGCATAGAGATATTTTTGTATGTTTTTATTTAAAATGTCGGATGAACAATTAATAGAATTAGTGAAACGGTAATCAGTATTATATGATATGAGTTTAGGCCAATACCGTGATCATAGTATTATTAGTATTAGAAGCTTAGATAAAGTACCTATAGATTTAGCAATAAAATAAGCTTGATTGATAGAGCGAGATCGCTAATTGGCAGCCCCATTTAAATAATAAGGACAAAATATAATTTTTTGTCTTTGTCACCATGGCCGGCTTTTGTTGTTTGTCAAACGCTTATGTCATGGCAGGTTTGACAATCTAACTCGGTCGTGTTTGTTTTTTTTTGTGATTTCGCGGGATTAAGTGTTTATTGAGACAAGGAATTGGGTTATTTATAGATATTAAGTGTCAGTGCGATGGCAGGTTGAAGTGTTCTAGGCTGTAAAAGCCAAAGTGTTATTGTTATTGTTGTTTCATGTGCGGCCACGCCATGGCTCCATCTAGAGGTGATAAAGTAATACAAGATATAAACAGTGGTACCAACTTAGGGTAATTTACTCAAAGGAGATGTATCATTTTCGGCCATGAGATGTACATTTATCAAAAAAGTGGAAAATCCCAGGAATTGAGGAAAAATATTCTTTCGTGAATTTAAACCTGATTTCTTGCATACAAAAAGTAATATATTTTCAAATATTGCCTTAATTTATTCAACATGGCGTCTCTCATAGTTTGCATTTCGATTTAGTTCTGAAATCATGTCACGTCAAAGCATAAATAACGTAGACGTTAAATATGAAAGGTAAGTGTTCTTGTACTAGTAAAAATTACTATTCAAAGTCAAAGTCAAATATATTTATTCAATTAGGACAATAAACGGCACTTTGAACGTCACATAAATTAAAATTTACAAGTAATAAAAATATATTCTACCGTACCGTCTTTTACGAAAGCAAGTGTGACGATTTGTTCGTTAAAAATATTTATTTACTCTTCTGAAGTGAACTTCTGAACGAATAATTTAAAATGGCTTTCGTTTGACTACTGGGTGTCACATCACTACGTAGACAGAGATACCTCTCTGTCTACGCGTCACTACGTCAGTTCAGAGTCACTGTCAGTCACTTCAGTCTCGTTTGTCTCGATTTTCGTGGCTTTCGGTGTTTTTACTTTTCGTTTTCTCATTATTTCTACAGTTAAGTACATATCGAAAATAATCACAGTTCTGATAAACGATAATTATCATTTTCTAGGTTACGTAAACGTCAAAACTAAAACTTCTCATGGCTGTCACGATAAATGTCAAACATTTTTAATTTTTATGATGTACCTAAAAAACATTTGATATTATGGAAAATAAAATACTTTATTCTATTCAGGGGCTAGTTTCCCAGCTTTCCCAGCTTTAGTCCCATACAAAAATGAAACATCTCCTTTAGAGTAAAGTTTAATCAGCAGGGTAACTTTTAGGGTACAAGCTCGGTGAGGGTAATTTTTACGTTTTTTTCGGTTTAATAGAAATTATTAAATCATTTGAGTCAAATTTGTAATGAAATAGAATTAAGTTTAAATATTTTCTTTGAACCCGCAATCACTTATAACTTCTTTTTCGGTACGCCTATCATAGTCACAATGAATTAGTCAAGTACTTAGTATGGTACAAATCCCAAAAGCACCATATTTTATTTAATGGTGTCAAATATTCTTATACTAAAACTGGTCTGTAATTATATTATAGATTGTAATGTCTCGTCTTATGTATGATCTTGCATGAAATGTGTCAAATATAGATAGTGCGGAGAGGGAATGCAAATTAAATAAGTTAGGGTATTTTTTTCATTTAATTTAAAATCAAGAGTAAATTGAGATCAGACTTGGAATAAAACAAAAACGAGACCTGGCAATACTGGCCATGATACTAGCGAAGCGTGTTATAGCATCACGTGGCGTGTTGTATATGTGCACGGGTCGCATCGGATGTCGACACGTCACGTCGCGTCGGGTTTTAATAGTATGTTGCCCCCTTTGAAATGAGCCAAAAAAGAAAAGAAAGACTTCTTGAGAATCTTTAGTCGCCATTGACAAGAAAATACTTAAATGCAATCATACCAAAGACCTTATACTTCTAGAAAGAAATACGTATAAGGTCTTTGAAACATACTTACTTGTCGTGGCGTGGCGCCATAAGACGCATTTGATTGGTTCCAAGACTCGTTGCGATATGATCTAGAAAGCTAACGACACAGTAAAAATATACGAACAGTATGGAAACTACCTACAAACGCTCGTAACGGCACACTAACACAAACATACGTGACCACTCGTCGCGACGCGGCACGCAGTACTGACATTACCTCGAAAGTGCCCGAGCGGTCTCGTCGGTGCGTATGTTTATGTGAGTGTATCGTTTAGAGCGTTTGTAGGTAGTTTCCATACCATTTGCATATTTTTGCTGTGCTAACGACATCCTCAGTGACCGCCAATGTGGCTTCCATTAAAATCGGTCAACTGGGGATCTTCTAGCGTATGCCATTCACATCTGGAGTGAGGCCATCTCGAAGGCTTTTGACAGGGTCTGGCATGAAAGCCTTATTGGTAAGCTTCCTTCATTCGGTCTGCCCAGTGGTCTGTGCGATTGGATTGCAGACTTCCTGAGGGACCGTTCCATTCGAGTGGTTATTGATGGCCGCTCGTCTGACCACCTGGGTATTAATGTGGGCTTCCTCAGGGGTCGGTACTCTCAGCAACATTGTTCTTGCTGCACATAAACGATCTGCTAAAACCTGGCACCTTTGGGTATGCGGATGACAGCACTGTTGCTGAGAGATACGTGTCCGACGCGCGTGCTCTTAGACCTAAAATCCGGTCTCTCCGCGAGGCTATGGTTGGGCGTTTCAAACTGTCCTTGAAGGCAGTCTCCGAATGGGGCGATGCCAATCTGGTCAGGTTCAATGCTAAGACCCAGGCAAGTCTTTTTTTCGCTAAAAGGAGCTAATTCCACCCGGCTCCTTCTTTCCGAGGTGTGACCGTGCCGATAACGGATCATCTTGAGCTTCTTGGCGTAACGTTGACATCGACACTCAATTTCGGCCCATACATTGAGGCAAAAGCTCAAGTTGGGGATCCTTGCGAAGGTGAGACGGTACTTCACGCCAGAACAGCTGCATGGAGTACCTACTGTTCTCATCTCTTGAACGAATCTGCCAAATACCAGCTTGACGCACTAGAGTCGATCGAAAAACGGGCCAAGAGGTTCATTGTTAATGAAGCACTGGTCGAGTCAAAGCTCCAGAGCCTTGAACACGTCGCCGAGTTGCCAGCTTGTCGGTTTATTATCGGCTGCATTTCGGGTAGTGTGCGATGGAATTGCATGATCTAATTCCGCCTAGCCCGTTTCATCATCGGACTACAAGACGTACAGCGATGCGCCATCGGTACATGGTGGATATCCCACCCATACACACTAAACGTTTTGAAAATACTTTCATTAGTTATGCCTACAGCTAAGGAGTGGAATTCCCTGCCCCGTGTTTCCCGATAGCTACATCCACGGGGTTTTTAGGTCAAGAATGATTTATTCTAGGCAAGCGTGTTACACCGTCGACCACATCATCGCTTACCACCAGGTGAGATAGTGGTCAAGCGCAAGGCTATCAATAATAATAAAAAAAAAATTATAAGGCATGAACAGATTCGTATGATTGGAGTATCCCACGCCACGCCAAGTAAGTGTGTCAGCTGCATAAAACCCCTTCTGTGATCGTGTAGACCAACGTAATATTATTTATGGTGGTTGGCCAACCAAATTGGTCGCAAGCGTCGTGGGAGGTATGTCCCAAGTCCCAACCAAGACTGTTGGAAGGTCAACTTAATTGTTGTTGGTCAACAACCGCCTACACGATCTTTTTTAGTTGGTGCCCCGACCAAAGGCATCACAGACTACTTAGAGATACTACGTAGGCATCTTATCTTGGGCGGGCCAACCATAGTGTTACGTATACTCTTTGGGGCCAACCACACGGCTGTGTATAGGGCTTGTACACAAAACTGCGATGCGAATTCGTAACGCAGAAAACAGCTATGAGCTAAGCAGTAAACAGCAACATGCTCTCAGATTTTTACGATGCGACGTCGCATCGCCGTTTTGTGTACAAGTCCATAGGTATAGTTTTCGCCAAACTTCTTGGCCTCCCTGAAGTTGGCTACAATGGCTGCGCAGTAGTAAATCTCATACAAAAACAGCACCGTTTTGTGCCTCGCGCATGCGGAAAACAAACTTCAGGGCGGCCCAGAGGTTTGGCGAGAGCTTTACAAGGGCTATCCGAGGCAGGGTGCCAAAATTTTTCGAGTTTGCTGCACTCGCTCTTACAATTTTAGTTATCATCATTTTTGCAAAGAGCAACTCCTATGAATACAAATATAGAAGTAAGAACTCGGGATACATTCAATAAGATGAACGTAAAAAAAACTAACTCAATCTTATTTATTTTATTTATTCATATTTTCAGCCTGTTCTGTTCCACTGCAATGGCCTTTTCAATCCTTCCATTGTCCTTACTCAATATTATTTGAGGTGAAAAAGATATTTTTTTTAAATCATCATACCAGAGTTAGGTATATTTTTTTCTTTGTTTTGGGTTGGCATGGCATAACTCTTTAACTTTAAAATGTTTCGTAACTTCTGTTTCCTGTTTTACTATGTCACTAAGCACTCTTCTTCTGGCACATCTACTGGTGTGAAGAAATCATAATTTACTCCCATTTCACTAAGTTTCTTCTTATTTTTATTTAAGCTGAAAAACATCAGAATTAGAAAATCATTTGAAAAAACTATCTTAGTGCTATAACAACAGCGTCAACAAACGCAGATAATGTTATAATCATAAACTCACTTAGACAAAAGTTTTCTCGCCCTTTTTAGTTCACCAATGTCATCTTTGTCTGCATTAAATTCCTGGAAACATAACAGCATAACATCAAACATTCCAATAAAAAAATATATTAAGCTGTAACTTCTTTTATAATGTACTTAACTGACCCAACCCTAACAGATAATGTACTCAGTGCAGAAATTAAAACAAAACGAAAACACAGCCAGCCGATGAGTAAGGTTCTTAAACTAAAATAATGGTTAGCCAAAGAACAAAATAACTACCTTTTTCGTTTTCAATCTCATTTGGCTGGCAGGGTTATGCCGAGTATTCCAGTGCCTCCTGAAGGCCCTTTTTTGCTTTTCCGGAGGAAAGTAAGCCGCTGAAAGGAAAATTGGTTTTTAAATAACTAAAGTATAATATCAGTACTTTAAAATGCCTGTACACTAAGGTCTCAAAATCTTTAAATAGTAATTGCATCAATGTTCAACAGTAAATTGAAAATCGTTTTATTTTAAGAATGAAAACACACTTTTAAATGATTTTGCATCACAGTGATCTTTATCCTCGTAGAAATAAGGTTGCTGTAGAGGGACTGTAATATGCATTTAGTCATGGAGTTGCAGACAACAGCCCATTTAACTTAATGACAGTAATGTTTGAATTTAGAACTTTACCTTTGATCAACCTTTTCCCCATGAGATAGTTGTTCATGGTTTCAGCTACAATCTGCCCCACTGCTGGCTCTTTAAACTCCACAAAGGCAAAACCTTTGGAGTTGCCAGTGCGTTTTGACCTTATCACTCTAGCGTTGGTTACAACACCAAACTGCTTGAAGTATTGGGTCATTTGATGCTGAAATTGCATTGAACTATATTATTCTCAAGTTAATAATGTACATAAATTAAACCATAAGTTGTAACATTAACTTAAACATAACTGGCGAAATGTAGGTGTATGATAGGTGCACCCACTGCTGCCCAACCCTTCGGAGATTACAGGCGTGATGTTATGTTATATTGAATCATTTAAAATAATAACTCACTTCGTAAAATCCATGCGGAATATGCGATAAATACACCAGTCCTCTTTCCTTATGCTTCCTCTTTTTACTGACTTTGCCATATTTTAGTCTCATACTAAACGGCTTCTTCGGCTCAAACTTTTCATCTGTATTCTGGGGCTCGGTTTTTCCTTCATTTTTCTGTAAAAATAAATAAATTATCAAGCATGTTTTTATAACCGCACTTCAGTAAGACCTTAATAATGAAAATACTAACCTTAATTAATTTCTTGATACCTTTAATTGATTTTACAAACTTTCTTTGTTTCTTAGAGTCTAAAGCTACGTTTTCTTCCATGTTTAATCTTAGAATTATTAATATTTATGTAAACGACACGCAATTTACTTCGCAGTCTGCACGTGTGATATTAGCCAAACAAACAAAAATTCAAACATAAAATTGTCATGTCAAATGTCTTGGTTTGACAGGTCTTTCCACAGGTAATTATATAGTAGTCAGATAGGTCTTTCTAAAAACGGAACCACACTTACGTGGCGTGGCAGAGAGTTTGTATATTATAGGTCTACCAGAATCTCATGGCAAAAAGGGCAATAAAAATTTGTTGTATGCAATACTGGGGAAATTGGATCAAACGATCTTGATACTGTTTAATTTTTATTTATGTCTGTAGTATTAATGAACATGAGGTAACCATATTATAGTAGTCACAACGGATCTTTGTGTCTTTGAACTTGGTCCTGCCAACCATTGCGTAAGAAACAGTTTGTCATCGAGTATACTGCATAGAGTAAGCGAGATAGGACGATGACAAAAAAGACAAAAGATATTTATTTCAACTGGGCCACCACGCGGCACTTTTGAATGTCACAATTTAAATTTACATGGAATAAAAGTTGATTCTACCGTGCATTCGGAAAGTAGCTTGTTATGGAGAAGAATGCACAAGAAACTCCGTAAGCTTATGTGACATACATAAGCGAGTGAAAGAGACAGTTATACAATGCTATCTTCACCTTCAACATTGACACAAAAATAGCTACTGCGCGAGGTCTTGCAACCAATTCAGAGACACAAAGATCCACTGTGAGTATTATAGGTATGTGTATGAATAATGTTGTTATACATCGTGTTCTTAACATAGGAAAAATAAATCAATTGAATATTAATTTATGTACTAATTTATTATTTAGCATTTAAATCATACTAATAACTTAAAACCTCATTCAGAACTAGAAAACTAGAATACGATTCCATGAACTCCACTGGCATTTCAAAAACTTGTATCTTTGTAGTTTTATGTCATCTCTCTCCATCAAAATGGTTCTTTTTCATTGGCATTTAACATATTCAAAACCAATCTCTTTATGTATAAAGTCTGTAAAAAATATAAAATGTATCATGTTAGGTACTTAAAGTCATTCATCATCATCAGTCTATATATTTTCTTTTTATGTAAGTTTTATGGCCTGGTTGCTAGGACCTTTTAGCCACGTCTTTGGAAAGAGTGACATCTTATATTTATTCTTTAGTATGCATTAGAATGCGGATGTAACAGATTCTAATGTTTTTTGGAATATTTGGCAGCAAATTGTATCGAGTCAGTCTTCCCAGTAAGCTTTGCAGAGGTAGTCAATACTACAATAAAATACACCGCTCCACTATCCCGAGATCGCTTTTGTCAATGATTTTACAAATTTTCCAGTTGCGGAGACAGTTGAGATACAAAACTACACCAATAGTATATCACAATATCCAGTAGGAATCAATTTGCAAATAATATTAACAGCCACTGAACTTCACTCGACAAAATCCCGCCAAAAACTCCCGTCTATATACACGTCCCACTGCAGGGCGCAGATTATTACTTAATATTTTTCTTACGTCAAAGATTCTCAATCTCCGTTAAAATCAATATCTTGTCGAAGAATTAGTAACAGTTACATTACTGTTGCCATTTCCTTCCGGCCATCATTCGATGTGCCCTGACCTACGATTTACCATATAATAGTAATGGAAAGAAAATAAAATTAAGTAAGAAAAATATAAATTAAACTAAATGTATCAAAACAAGACAGTCCAACTTACCGGTCCACTCTACGACGCACTTTAAAATCAAAGATTGAGTTTGATTTACGCCTTCTTCTTCCCTTATTTTATGATACACATTGAAAACAATATGTCTCGCATGAGATCGAAGTGGGTTTTTCGACATTTTCACAAAAATAACAAACTTTCAAGAAAATATCAAAAAAATTCAGCAGCGGTTGACACATCAAGTACTTTGTTTCGACAGGTGACAATTGACATTGCCATATGAAAATCACAATTTAAAAAAAATAAAAAATGCCATGAGATTCTGGTACACCTACACCATATAAATGACATACAAACTGTCTGTGGTGTGGCGTGTCGTGGCGCCTTCTGACGCAGTTGATTGGCTACAAAACACGTTACGTTATGACGTAGGCTGGAACAGAGTCGTTTGATTGGTGGATCCTACGCCACGCCACGCCTCGACACGTAAGTGTGGTTCCGATTTAACCCCCGCCTACCCCTATACTGTACCAGTAGTAGTGTAGTCACAGCAGTATTACATTGCGACATAAAACAGTAGAAATTAAATGAGGGCGTCACAATCGCTTAGATAGCAACCCAGTTAGTACGACCCAGCAGATCTTGAAGGGTAATATTTATTTATTGGGTATAAATAATGAGTATATATATTAAATTATGTATGTTTATTAAATATTTGATAATTATGTAGTAGCAATAAATCAACAACTTCACAAAGAATAAGTATTTTTAATGATCAATTGCTTTCAATTAAATTTCGTCCAATACCTTTGGGGGACGACCCTCCGTGTTTAGCTGGTGTTGAGAATTTCCCACCGTTTTCAATGGCATGTTGCATGATTCTCCGCACTGTGCTTACAGAAACACCTAAAACAAGCCAAGAAAAAAATCACTGTCAGTCCGATGAAAGAAGTTCCGCGGTAAATATACGTGAATATATTTAAAAATTGTTTCTTTCCAATAAGTCGATTGCATCAACCAATATGGTATAGCAAAAAAAAATCCGCAATAAATTACTTGAATTTTTGTTGCCTTACTATCAACGTTATTAGAGTCTGGCAAACGAAAGTAGAGACTGAAAAAGCGCGGCAAATTTAAAAAATCTCGGTATAGCAACCCCAAAACTAGTATGAAATACTTGGAATAACCTAATTTGATACTTTAGGATTAACGTTTGTTTTGGCTCCTACGGGCAACCACCAGATGCTATGCTTTCTCAATCCTAAAGTATCAAATTAGGTTATTACAAGTATTTCATACTAGTTTTGGGGTTGCTATGCCGAGATTTTTAAATTTGCCGCGCTTTTTCAGTCTCTACTTTCGTTTGCCAGAATTATTTTATTAATCATAAAGTATCAAATTAGGTTATACCAAGTATTTCATACTAGTTTTGGGGTTGCTATGCCGAGATTTTTAAATTTGCCGCGCTTTTTCAGTCTCTACTTTCGTTTGCCAGACTTTAAGAAGCGCTATAACTACAAAGCTATTTGTTCATCTTAGCATAACCTCAAAAATGGTAAACAAATAATTTGTAAATGATATTTGGTCCGAAAATGTCGCTCCCTGAATATATTAATCGTTTGTAATTAACGTTTAGTGCAACTTTCAATAGTAACTTACCATTAAAATCTGCTGTACAATTGTAAACATCTTCTAAGTTGGATAGAAGCTTCTCAGCTTGGAATTCGGCTATACACCGCATATAAACTTTGTAAACTATATCACGGGCACCTCCACGAATTTCCTTATTCATGTTTTTCCACTGTTTTTCTGTCCACACACAAAAATTTCACACAAAAACCAAAATTCTTACGAAAATAGAAACGATCGAGATGAATTGAAAGATCAACTAGTACTCATTTTAGATGTTGCCAGAAAATGAAAACTTTTAGTTCCCAAATATTTAATTTCTACTCTTTTATGTCGCACTGTACAAACAGGCTTTTTTTCTCGTTTGTCACACCACTGATTTTTCCACACCACGTATATAATAATTTCTGGTGCAGTACCTTTAAATTGTAATAAAGTCGATCTGCTGATCGGCATTTGCCGACTTTCTTTCTTTGCCGCTTATTTCATTAGAACTTGATAAAAACGGATCGGATTACATAAGCACAGAATCTTATGAATGTAGCGGGGCAAAGTTGAAACAGTTCTATAACATACATGGCCCGACCATGGCTAAATGATGAACAATATCGCTGACTGGAATATAGTTGGTCAAAGGCACAGATCCAATAACGTTTGTGAAAGTTGGCACACCCAATTAAATAAAAATATAAATAAAAACTAGAGTCTGGCAAACGAAAGTAACGGAATAACCTAATTTTATTCTTTAGAATTATTTATTATTAATTCTAAAGTATCAAATTTGGTTATTCCAAGTATTTCATACTAGTTGTGGGGTTGCTATGCCGAGATTTTTTTAATTTGCCGCGCTTTTTCAGTCTCTACTTTCGTTTGCCAGACTCTAGCTAACGATACTAAAATTATTAACATAAAAAAGAAGTGCCGACCAAACTGATAAAGATAATTTTATAATTTCTACCAATTAAAACTTTTTTTTACTATCGATCGCTGGCGTTTGACCACTATCTTGCCTGATGGTAAGCGATGATGTGGTCTACGGTGAAACACGCTTGCCTAGAAGTAAACTATTCACTCTTGACTTAAAGACCCTAAGGTTGTAGCTACTTATGGGGAACAAAGACCCCGGCAGGGAATTACACTCCTTAGCTGTGCGCACAATGAAAGTATTAGCAAAACGCTTTGTGCGTATGGGTAGGGTGTACACCATGTACCGATGGCGCATGCCCGTACTTCTCTAACCGAAATTACTCCCCGAAATGTTACCAATAAAAAACTGACAGGCTGGCAACTCGGCTTCGATGTTCGAGGCTCTGTTGCTTTGATGCGACCAGTGCATCGTTGCCTCACAGAGTACATTGAAATATAGGAGAATAAGTCTCTTGGCTCGTCTGTCAATTCGACTCAAGTGCATCAAGCTGGTATTTGGTAGATCCGTCCCTTAGATGAGAGCAGTACTCCATGCATGACCGAACTTGCGCTTTATAATTGCTAAGTGTATAAAATTGATGCGTTTGCGAAAGTGGTTTTATGTTGAGATCCAGTGATGAGTTGTAGTCGCTTATTAGGATTTAGTGGCGGGCGGCAGCTTAGCATGAGTTCTTAAAATCGATCGAAGCACAAAGAGCTGGCGAACCATAAGGACTTTGCAGTTAGAGTATTCAGTTGTTGGGAATCTGTAGGGTTTCCTAGTCATCACTTTAAGTATGGCTCTTTGTGCTTTTTCTACTATTACCATTTTAGTTTTCATCTAGTAATACAATATCCAATAACAGATTGGCAAAGAGCATAATACACCATCTTCAGAGTGTCAAAGGAGATGTTCGATTTTGGGCCATCACTATGTACAGTACATAGATAAATAGGAAAAAAATAGAGGAATTCTATAAAAATACTAACAAATTAATTGGAAGAAGGGTACAGGAGTAACAAAAATGATAATTTAAAGTTTTTTAATAAAATAACCCTATTTTTAGGGCAGCCATGACAGTTGTGTTTGACATGACGCCTGACGACTTTGACAGTTTTAAGAAGTGACTTCTTTGAGTCTTTCTTTGCTTTGACTTAGAATTGTATATGTTGCGGAGTGTTTAGGGATTTTTTACTACTACGGACATTAATTGATTGCTTCTCTATTGCAATTGAATTACTGTTGTTTTTTATTGACGCAGATATTCCGATGACACGTCAAACAAATGTCATTGTCAAAATGACATTCTGCGCATACTGTCACTGTCAAAATGACATTCTTCGCATACTGTCATTGTCAAAATGACATTTTTGGCCTACTGCTGATTTGACCCGCCATGTTTAACTGTAAATTGTGTTGCTCTACTTGACAAAGTTAATATGAGTTTACATTGAAACGAAGTGAAATTAAAGAAAATTAACAATAAAAAACAGTTACTATATTATACAGCAATTTTACATAAAGTGTACATAGAGCTGGCCCAGGCTCCATACATTTCTGGAACATCTCCTTTGGCCTACTCTCTCAATGACTTAAAGACGCGCAAGAAGGCGCATTGTTCTTGTGGTAAGGACGTCAATCTGTTAGTTTGTCCCATCTTAGTCCATCATCAATCTGAACTCCGAGATATTTTATATTGTCAGATCTAGTAAGGATTGGACAGTTACAAGATGGTATTGGATTTGAGCATGAGTGAGCTGCAATACTAAAGGTATGTGCACTGATCCAGATGTTTTGCCGGTTTTTGTAGCCCGCGATCTCAACAACCTACCTCCCATACTTTTCGATCATCTGGATGTGTCAAAACTGCTGAAGGATTTAGTGATAGTAAGAGCTGAGATTGATCAAATCAAAGCATCTTATGTGACTCAAGAGGATCTGCAAGGTTTTAAAACGGAGTGTAATATGAAATCGATGTCACTTCCATATGCGGCCACAAATGAAAACACAAAGAGAGGTGCATCCTGTGATAACAGCACTATCCGCACAAATCAAGAAGATTCACCTGGCAGCTGTGGACAGTTAGTAGGTATCGGTCGATATAACTCGTCAATCTAATCATAGTACTTCGAATGTGAACAAAAATCAAAGTGAGGGTAGTACTAAAACTCATCTTCTAACG
The DNA here is from genome assembly GCA_949775005.1 of Orthosia gothica. Taxonomy (NCBI): domain Eukaryota; kingdom Metazoa; phylum Arthropoda; class Insecta; order Lepidoptera; family Noctuidae; genus Orthosia; species Orthosia gothica. The sequence continues at coordinate 91,208 of CATKRY010000114.1, forward strand.
GTTAACCGATGTGAATCAGACAGCGGCGACGGCGACAGAGACGGCATGATCCGCATGACGAGTAGCGGGTACCGGGGTGATGCGTCATCGTTACCGTTATCAGCCACTGCTAGCGAGCCTAGTAAACAACTGTGTGAAGCTGTGACGCGCTCGTTGCGGCCGGCGGCGGCGCCGTGTCCATCGTATGCAAGTGTTGCTGCTGTTAACGTTGATGATGGATTTACAGTGGTGCATCATAAGAAACCAAAATATAATGATCGCCTTAAAGGTAACACTGGCAGCAGTATTGTTGAATCTGAGGAGAAATTCAGACCAGCTGACAGAAAAATCCCCATATTTATTTCAAATGTACATAGGGACGCTTCCGAGTCGCACATAACCCATTATATTGAAAAGAAAACTGGGGAAAAAGTAAACCTAGAAAGGATTAATATTAAACGGAAATGCGAACACAATGCATATAAGTTCTTGGTGACCCAGAGTAATCTGCAATTGTATTTGGATAATAAGCTGTGGCCACAGGGGATTATTTTTCGACGTTTTGTCAATTACAGGCCGAAACGTCTTAATAATACATCTATCGTTAAGGAAGTCGGCCCACAATTAAGTATTAATTATGGGTAATGATAGTGTCTGCAAATTGGTGTCATTTAATTGCAAAAATGTCAAGCGCTCCATTCAAAGTGTCCGTGACTTATGTAAGCAGTCTGATTTAATTGCGCTACAGGAAACGTGGTTACTGCCTGAGGAAATCACGTTTCTTGACTCAATAAGCGGCGAATTCAGCTGTACCGGAGTATCGGCGGTGGATACGTCAGCAGGCATTCTACGCGGTAGACCCCACGGTGGCGTCGCCTTGTTGTGGAGAAAAAGTCTGTTCCAGAATGTGGTTGTTGTGCAGTGCGATAACCCACGTATTTGTGCTGTGAAAATTGAAGAGAGTTTAAAACGAAACTTCACTGTAATTAAAGACAAAAATATTTACGAACCTAGTAAACCCTTTTACATGCAAGTCGCTGCTAAGACCATCTATTGCCGTGAAACGGGATCGAACGCGATTGATGTACTTACAAAAATAACAAGATTAATCAGATGAAAAACGCTAGTTACGTCGGCACGGTTTCTTTGTATGGGATGAGGCATCTGTATGCTAGTATTATATTATCTGTGCCCCAACCCAAATCTTAGCGCTTATTACGACCACTAGGACCAACGATGCCCTAATTACCGTTGTTGTATTCCAGAGTGATCCTCGTCTATCAACGCTGGGCTCAGTCCTGGACAACCGCATGAGCTTGCAGCCACAAGTGGCACTGTACGACGCCATCGTGCGCCTGAGCGGTGACCCCTCGCTCAGCCAACAACGAGGTTCACTGAAGTCGGAGAAATAAACCCCTCCGGAGCAACTGGACAGATTCGCAACTGGACAGATTCTCAGCTGGACAGTTTCGCAACTGGACAGATTATCAACTGGACAGAGTATAGTCGAGAAAAAAATAAGTTACACAATGAATCATAAATATTAAATATAAAAAGTGTTTATTCAAGGAAAATCTATATAACACAAAGACACGAAAATAGAAGAAGACCTGTCTTACAATCTATTATATTGATATTTTTTTGTTAACTAATTAATATAATATTAAATAATAAACCACATAGACCGCCTAGTACTAAGAAACTGATATTTACTCATAATAATGTAAGACTCTATTAAATTAAATAACTATTTCATAACAAATAGATTTTAAATATGATATCTTTTTAATTATTTTCGACCTTCAACAGATTCTTCACCACCCATGTTTGAATAAAGAATGCCCAAGGCATTAATTCCGCAATTGTACCTTTGTTCATGATGTCTATAAATAACTTATGCCTCAATTCTTGTTTGATAAAATCATGTTTTTCTCTTTTGGGACATTTATTATTTCACTAGCTTCGCCCGCGCGAAAGTCGAAAAATTATCCCGAGAGAACATATTACCGGGATAAAAAGTATCCTATGTGTTATTCCTGACTATAATCTATCTCTGTGCCAAATTTCATCCAAAGCCGTCCAGCCGTTTGAGCGTGAAGAAGTAACAAAGACACACACACGCACTTACAAACTTTCGCCTTTATAATCCATCTGCCTAGCCTTTTCCCAACTATGTTGGGGTCGGCTTCCAGTCTTACCGGATTCAGCTAAGTACCAGTGTTTTACATGGAGCGACTGCCTATCTGACCTCCACAACCCAGTAACGGGTAGAAGAACGGCTGAAGGCATTGCTTGCGTAAAACAATGTCACCCTTAAGGTATTTTACTGTCCTATAAGGCCCTTAGACTGTAGTCTATAAAGTCTGTCACTTTTGAAAGGGCTGATTGGAAGACAGCTTATCGTCCTGTGTATCTAAAGGTGTTTTAGGTCGAGAAAGGAAAAATCAACCTCTTCAACCTGTATGTGAACGAACTCATTGCCGAGCTCAGCAGTACCAGGGTTGGATGTTACGTAGACGGTATCTGCGTTAATAATATCAGTTACGCGGACGACATGGTGCTGCTGAGTGCGTCAATCTGTGGGTTGAGAAAACTGGTTGCGCAGTGTGAGGCGTATGCTAGGTTACATGGCCTGGCATATAACATCAAGAAGTCGGAGATCATGGTCTTTGAGGCTGGAGGTAAGAGCCCTAATAAGGTGCCACCTGTTTTACTGTATGGCACGCCTTTAAAAAGAGTCCATAAGTTTAAATATCTAGGTCATATATTAACCCCCAATCTCAAAGATGATGACGACATTGAGCGGGAGCGGAGGGCGTTGTCGGTTAGAGCGAACATGCTGGCTCGCAGGTTTGCACGATGTTCACTTGCGGTCAAAATAACGCTCTTTCAAGCCTACTGTACGTCATTTTACACGAGCAGCCTGCGGGCTAGATATACGCAAAGATCGTACAACGCTCTCCGCGTTCAGTACAACAATGCGTTTAGGATGCTGGTGGGGCTGCCTCGCTTCTGTAGTGCGTCGGGGATGTTTGCGGATGCGCATGTAGATTGTTTCTACACAACCATGCGCAAAAGGTGCGCATCCATGGTGCGCAGGGTGTGGGGCAGCTCCAACAGTATCCTAAGTATGATTTCGTGTCGCCAAGACTGTGTTTTCGTGGGTCGCTGTTGTGCCATCTCACATGGGTTGTCGCAGCGGTGAGTCACTATTATTTGTTGTTTTGTTTGTGTAGTGTCAGTTTGTTAATATCTGTGTAACTAACATAGTTGCTTTTAACTTAATTCTATTTTGTGTTTTGTTATATTTTACTCTCATTTTAAGTACAACTGGCAGGTGGACGGATAATTGTTAACCGCGCAGTTTATTTTTTATTTTTCTTGTTTAGTTTATTAATATTTTTAAAGTATTTTATAGTAATGCTCAGCCCTGGCTGTAGCAGTGATACTGATACGTTTTGTTCGCTTGATAGTGTTGATGAAAGATATGTTAGTGCTCCTTCATTAGCTGACTCTCTTATTTCACTTTTTTCCGATGTCTCTGGGAACTTTAATGCAGTCCACATAAATGCCCAGAGTATTCCGGCCCACTTCTCCGATATGCTGGCAAGCTTTGACTGTAAGAATATTCATGCGATTCTTGTTTCTGAATCATGGTTAAAACCTTGTCTTCCCTCTGCCTCCTACTCTCTTCCGGGATTTCAACTTGTCAGGAATGATCGCGCGGTCGGTGGTGGTGGTGGGGTGGCCATTTATCTTCGTAATTATTTGCCATTTTCCATAGTCAATGTGTCCACACAGCCGCCCCCGCCGAACGCTGGTGAACATCTTTTCCTGGAATTACAGCATACCAAGATTCTCCTTGGGGTTTACTACTGCCCTTCTCTTCGGATTAATTTCTTTTCCTCTTTCGAACGTCTTTTAGAAGATTTAATTCCCTCTTACAGTCATAGTATCATAATGGGCGACTTTAATACATGCCTCCTTAAAAATGATTCCCGTTCTTCTCCTCTTCGTCATATTATTGAATCTACCAATCTATCTATTCTTGATCTTAGTGCCACTCACCATTTTCCGAACTCTGTGCCTTCGCTGCTTGATCTTATTTTTGTCTCGTCCTTCGATCACGTCGCTAAACATGGTCAATGTTCAGCTGACGCCTTTTCCTATCATGATCTAATTTATATTTCCTATAAAATTCGACCTCCTAAGCATAAGTTCAAAACTCTTCTGCTTCGCAATTTTGATGGTATGGACATTGATCTTCTTCGAAGGGATGCCAGTAACATCGACTGGACGCCGCTGGTCACATCAAAAAACAAATCTTGACATCGACCCTCATTCAACTTTACGACACACATGCACCTATTCGAGCTGTAAGAGTTAAACATCTTCCGGCGCCTTGGTTGACTAGCGAGATTAAAGTTTTACTAAGCAAAAAGGCAGCTGCGAAGTTTAAGCTTAAAATTCGGCCCAGTGACGCCAACAGGGAAAGATACGTCTCAATTAGAAACCACTGCAACAAGGTGTGTAGAATCGCACAACGCCAAAATATCCATAATTCAGTTCAAAACGGTGATCCAGCCAAGATCTGGAAATTTCTCAATACATTGGGTATCGGAAAGAAGTCTCACGACACGATTCCTAAAGACTTGGACTTAAATTTACTTAACAGTCATTTTCTACTTCACCCTTATTAGATAGGGCCACTAAAGCTACTACGCTTAGTTATCTTTCAAATCTTCCGATACCTGATTATTCCCCTTTTGTCATAAGTCAATTCTCTGCTTGTGATGTTAAAAGGAGTATTATTTCGATTACATCCAATGCTGTTGGTAGTGACTGTGTCAGCCGTAAGATGATCATCCCCATCCTTGACAATATTATTCCAGTCATCCTTTACATCCTCAACTTCTCTGTTTCCAGTGGTGTCTTCCCACAAGCCTGGAAAGATGCCCAAATTATTCCTTTACCCAAAAAATCTCATCCTGCATCTTTTTCTGACTACCGTCCCATTTCTATCCTTCCTTTTCTATCCAAAGTCCTTGAAAAGCTTGTCCACCATCAACTCAGCACGTTCCTTTCCAAACACAATCTGCTAAATCCTTTTCAATCTGGTTTTCGACGTGGACACAGCACTACCTCAGCACTTGTAAATATTACGGACGATATCAGGGCAGGCATGGAGATGGGAAAGTTAACGGTACTTGCTTTGCTTGATTTTAGCAATGCCTTCAGTACGGTTGACTTCGATTTTTTGCTTGGCGTCCTATGCTCTTTTAACATATCTCCTCCGGTTATTGACTGGTTTCGCAGTTACCTGTTTGGCCGCCGGCAGCGTATTTGCACTGATGAATCTTTCTCTTCTTGGTGTCACACATCTGCCGGTGTGCCGCAGGGTGGCGTTTTAACTCCTCTTCTCTTCGCACTCTTTATTAATGCTATCACTCAACGAATTTCTTCTTTCTACCACCTGTATGCTGATGATCTCCAAATTTATACCCAAGCCCCTCTTGGAGAGTTACCTGATGCCATTGAGACGATTAATAACGACCTGGCTCGAATAGGTGACTGGAGCTCTGAGTTTGGGCTGAAGATCAATCCGACGAAGACTCAGGTGACTGTAGTTGGTAGTTCTCGGACTGTCTCTAAGATTGATTGGTCGACACTTCCCCAGGTTTCTTTTAACAACACCAGTATTCCTATAACTCACACTGTGAAGAACTTGGGGATTTATATCGACAGCACTCTTTCCTGGACCAAACAACTGCAGGAAGTCAGCCGTAAACTGTTTGCATCTGCAGGCTCCCTGAGACGACTTCGTAATTTTCTTCCCATAACCACTAAAATTGCAATTGCACAATCACTTCTTCTTCCTATCCTGGACTATGCTGATGCCAGCTATCTTGATCTCACCCAAGACCAATTGGACAAGCTTGAGCGACTTCAAAATCTCTGTATCAGGTTCATATTTGGCTTGCGCAAGTATGATCACGTTTCTGAATACCGTATTAAGCTCAAATGGCTTCCTATTCGCCTTCGCCGGAATGCTCACATACTTTCTTTGCTTTATAATGTGCTCTTCAATCCTCTAACTCCTTTTTATCTTAAAGAACGCTTTCAGTTCCTCTGTGACACACATTCTAGGTCCTTGAGATCATCGGAGAATCTAAAATTGAGTATTCGTATGCATTCTACTTCCTTCTTTGACAAATCTTTTACGATTCAAGCTGCTCGGTTGTGGAATGCATTACCTATTGAAATAAGACGTGCTTAAACACTGCTAACATTCAAGAAAATGGTTAAGGAGCATTACCTTTCACTATAATTTGTATTCTTCTCCTTTCTCTGTCATATATTTATTAGTATTTGTATATATGTATTTTATTTTATTATGTATAAGTAATATTATTTATGATATTTGGTACACTAACAGCCCTAAATTCATCTCCTATTGTTCAGTCCATCCAAAGGTTGTCTGTAAGAGATTGCCCTGTGCGATAAGACCGCCCATTGTACACTTGTTTTTGTAAATGTTTTTCCTGTATGTTTTGTGGTGTACAATAAAGTATATAATAATAATAATAATACTATTAGTTGTAAGTTTTACTAACCATCTTTTGAGTCATGGATACTCGAATAAAGAGAAATTCTATTCTATTCTATTCTATAGCAGCTTTGGCCATCTGCGTACGCCTCCGAATCTCCCCGTCGCAGCCTCCCTGATCACTGATCATGGAGCCCAGATATATAAATTAACTCACAAAGTCCAGATCCACAAGTTCTCCCGTGCGTGCGACTAGTCCAGCTCGGTCGATGATCATCACTTTGGTCTTTGACTTGTTAATCGACAATCCTACCATCTCGCTTTCACGCTCCACTCTAGCAAATAGAGTCTGGCAAACGAAAGTAGAGACTGAAAAAGCGCGGCAAATTTAAAAAATCTCGGCTTAGCATACTTTAGAATTATTTATTATTGATTCTAAAGTATCAAATTAGGTTATTCCAAGTATTTCATACTAGTTTTGGGGTTGCTATGCCGAGTTTTTTTAAATTTGCCGCGCTTTTTCAGTCTCTACTTTCGTTTGCCAGACTATAGCTCCGAGACTTCGCGCTCAGAGGATGCAAACAAAGTGGTGTCATCTGCGTACCGGAGATTGCTGATCTTGTTGCCACCTACCGCGATGCCTCCCTCCCATTTTTCTAAGGCTCTCCTCATGATATATGTTGAAAAGAAGAGAAGACAGAATACATCCCTGCCGTACTCCTTTTTCTGGCTTAAAAATTGAAGTACTAATCAATTCCATATATTCGGTCAGAAACACATAAACAACACGCCATGTGATCACACGCATACCCAAGCGGTAACACCCACTCAGTCGGTCCAGATCGGCATGTTGCCGGGAAAGGGGGCATCTATACCAGCCGACGCTCCGCACCCGCACACAGTGTGTTTCTAGTTCAGACTCCACGCGTCAGTCAGTCGAGAGCAATCCTGGCATAGAGATATTTTTGTATGTTTTTATTTAAAATGTCGGATGAACAATTAATAGAATTAGTGAAACGGTAATCAGTATTATATGATATGAGTTTAGGCCAATACCGTGATCATAGTATTATTAGTATTAGAAGCTTAGATAAAGTACCTATAGATTTAGCAATAAAATAAGCTTGATTGATAGAGCGAGATCGCTAATTGGCAGCCCCATTTAAATAATAAGGACAAAATATAATTTTTTGTCTTTGTCACCATGGCCGGCTTTTGTTGTTTGTCAAACGCTTATGTCATGGCAGGTTTGACAATCTAACTCGGTCGTGTTTGTTTTTTTTTGTGATTTCGCGGGATTAAGTGTTTATTGAGACAAGGAATTGGGTTATTTATAGATATTAAGTGTCAGTGCGATGGCAGGTTGAAGTGTTCTAGGCTGTAAAAGCCAAAGTGTTATTGTTATTGTTGTTTCATGTGCGGCCACGCCATGGCTCCATCTAGAGGTGATAAAGTAATACAAGATATAAACAGTGGTACCAACTTAGGGTAATTTACTCAAAGGAGATGTATCATTTTCGGCCATGAGATGTACATTTATCAAAAAAGTGGAAAATCCCAGGAATTGAGGAAAAATATTCTTTCGTGAATTTAAACCTGATTTCTTGCATACAAAAAGTAATATATTTTCAAATATTGCCTTAATTTATTCAACATGGCGTCTCTCATAGTTTGCATTTCGATTTAGTTCTGAAATCATGTCACGTCAAAGCATAAATAACGTAGACGTTAAATATGAAAGGTAAGTGTTCTTGTACTAGTAAAAATTACTATTCAAAGTCAAAGTCAAATATATTTATTCAATTAGGACAATAAACGGCACTTTGAACGTCACATAAATTAAAATTTACAAGTAATAAAAATATATTCTACCGTACCGTCTTTTACGAAAGCAAGTGTGACGATTTGTTCGTTAAAAATATTTATTTACTCTTCTGAAGTGAACTTCTGAACGAATAATTTAAAATGGCTTTCGTTTGACTACTGGGTGTCACATCACTACGTAGACAGAGATACCTCTCTGTCTACGCGTCACTACGTCAGTTCAGAGTCACTGTCAGTCACTTCAGTCTCGTTTGTCTCGATTTTCGTGGCTTTCGGTGTTTTTACTTTTCGTTTTCTCATTATTTCTACAGTTAAGTACATATCGAAAATAATCACAGTTCTGATAAACGATAATTATCATTTTCTAGGTTACGTAAACGTCAAAACTAAAACTTCTCATGGCTGTCACGATAAATGTCAAACATTTTTAATTTTTATGATGTACCTAAAAAACATTTGATATTATGGAAAATAAAATACTTTATTCTATTCAGGGGCTAGTTTCCCAGCTTTCCCAGCTTTAGTCCCATACAAAAATGAAACATCTCCTTTAGAGTAAAGTTTAATCAGCAGGGTAACTTTTAGGGTACAAGCTCGGTGAGGGTAATTTTTACGTTTTTTTCGGTTTAATAGAAATTATTAAATCATTTGAGTCAAATTTGTAATGAAATAGAATTAAGTTTAAATATTTTCTTTGAACCCGCAATCACTTATAACTTCTTTTTCGGTACGCCTATCATAGTCACAATGAATTAGTCAAGTACTTAGTATGGTACAAATCCCAAAAGCACCATATTTTATTTAATGGTGTCAAATATTCTTATACTAAAACTGGTCTGTAATTATATTATAGATTGTAATGTCTCGTCTTATGTATGATCTTGCATGAAATGTGTCAAATATAGATAGTGCGGAGAGGGAATGCAAATTAAATAAGTTAGGGTATTTTTTTCATTTAATTTAAAATCAAGAGTAAATTGAGATCAGACTTGGAATAAAACAAAAACGAGACCTGGCAATACTGGCCATGATACTAGCGAAGCGTGTTATAGCATCACGTGGCGTGTTGTATATGTGCACGGGTCGCATCGGATGTCGACACGTCACGTCGCGTCGGGTTTTAATAGTATGTTGCCCCCTTTGAAATGAGCCAAAAAAGAAAAGAAAGACTTCTTGAGAATCTTTAGTCGCCATTGACAAGAAAATACTTAAATGCAATCATACCAAAGACCTTATACTTCTAGAAAGAAATACGTATAAGGTCTTTGAAACATACTTACTTGTCGTGGCGTGGCGCCATAAGACGCATTTGATTGGTTCCAAGACTCGTTGCGATATGATCTAGAAAGCTAACGACACAGTAAAAATATACGAACAGTATGGAAACTACCTACAAACGCTCGTAACGGCACACTAACACAAACATACGTGACCACTCGTCGCGACGCGGCACGCAGTACTGACATTACCTCGAAAGTGCCCGAGCGGTCTCGTCGGTGCGTATGTTTATGTGAGTGTATCGTTTAGAGCGTTTGTAGGTAGTTTCCATACCATTTGCATATTTTTGCTGTGCTAACGACATCCTCAGTGACCGCCAATGTGGCTTCCATTAAAATCGGTCAACTGGGGATCTTCTAGCGTATGCCATTCACATCTGGAGTGAGGCCATCTCGAAGGCTTTTGACAGGGTCTGGCATGAAAGCCTTATTGGTAAGCTTCCTTCATTCGGTCTGCCCAGTGGTCTGTGCGATTGGATTGCAGACTTCCTGAGGGACCGTTCCATTCGAGTGGTTATTGATGGCCGCTCGTCTGACCACCTGGGTATTAATGTGGGCTTCCTCAGGGGTCGGTACTCTCAGCAACATTGTTCTTGCTGCACATAAACGATCTGCTAAAACCTGGCACCTTTGGGTATGCGGATGACAGCACTGTTGCTGAGAGATACGTGTCCGACGCGCGTGCTCTTAGACCTAAAATCCGGTCTCTCCGCGAGGCTATGGTTGGGCGTTTCAAACTGTCCTTGAAGGCAGTCTCCGAATGGGGCGATGCCAATCTGGTCAGGTTCAATGCTAAGACCCAGGCAAGTCTTTTTTTCGCTAAAAGGAGCTAATTCCACCCGGCTCCTTCTTTCCGAGGTGTGACCGTGCCGATAACGGATCATCTTGAGCTTCTTGGCGTAACGTTGACATCGACACTCAATTTCGGCCCATACATTGAGGCAAAAGCTCAAGTTGGGGATCCTTGCGAAGGTGAGACGGTACTTCACGCCAGAACAGCTGCATGGAGTACCTACTGTTCTCATCTCTTGAACGAATCTGCCAAATACCAGCTTGACGCACTAGAGTCGATCGAAAAACGGGCCAAGAGGTTCATTGTTAATGAAGCACTGGTCGAGTCAAAGCTCCAGAGCCTTGAACACGTCGCCGAGTTGCCAGCTTGTCGGTTTATTATCGGCTGCATTTCGGGTAGTGTGCGATGGAATTGCATGATCTAATTCCGCCTAGCCCGTTTCATCATCGGACTACAAGACGTACAGCGATGCGCCATCGGTACATGGTGGATATCCCACCCATACACACTAAACGTTTTGAAAATACTTTCATTAGTTATGCCTACAGCTAAGGAGTGGAATTCCCTGCCCCGTGTTTCCCGATAGCTACATCCACGGGGTTTTTAGGTCAAGAATGATTTATTCTAGGCAAGCGTGTTACACCGTCGACCACATCATCGCTTACCACCAGGTGAGATAGTGGTCAAGCGCAAGGCTATCAATAATAATAAAAAAAAAATTATAAGGCATGAACAGATTCGTATGATTGGAGTATCCCACGCCACGCCAAGTAAGTGTGTCAGCTGCATAAAACCCCTTCTGTGATCGTGTAGACCAACGTAATATTATTTATGGTGGTTGGCCAACCAAATTGGTCGCAAGCGTCGTGGGAGGTATGTCCCAAGTCCCAACCAAGACTGTTGGAAGGTCAACTTAATTGTTGTTGGTCAACAACCGCCTACACGATCTTTTTTAGTTGGTGCCCCGACCAAAGGCATCACAGACTACTTAGAGATACTACGTAGGCATCTTATCTTGGGCGGGCCAACCATAGTGTTACGTATACTCTTTGGGGCCAACCACACGGCTGTGTATAGGGCTTGTACACAAAACTGCGATGCGAATTCGTAACGCAGAAAACAGCTATGAGCTAAGCAGTAAACAGCAACATGCTCTCAGATTTTTACGATGCGACGTCGCATCGCCGTTTTGTGTACAAGTCCATAGGTATAGTTTTCGCCAAACTTCTTGGCCTCCCTGAAGTTGGCTACAATGGCTGCGCAGTAGTAAATCTCATACAAAAACAGCACCGTTTTGTGCCTCGCGCATGCGGAAAACAAACTTCAGGGCGGCCCAGAGGTTTGGCGAGAGCTTTACAAGGGCTATCCGAGGCAGGGTGCCAAAATTTTTCGAGTTTGCTGCACTCGCTCTTACAATTTTAGTTATCATCATTTTTGCAAAGAGCAACTCCTATGAATACAAATATAGAAGTAAGAACTCGGGATACATTCAATAAGATGAACGTAAAAAAAACTAACTCAATCTTATTTATTTTATTTATTCATATTTTCAGCCTGTTCTGTTCCACTGCAATGGCCTTTTCAATCCTTCCATTGTCCTTACTCAATATTATTTGAGGTGAAAAAGATATTTTTTTTAAATCATCATACCAGAGTTAGGTATATTTTTTTCTTTGTTTTGGGTTGGCATGGCATAACTCTTTAACTTTAAAATGTTTCGTAACTTCTGTTTCCTGTTTTACTATGTCACTAAGCACTCTTCTTCTGGCACATCTACTGGTGTGAAGAAATCATAATTTACTCCCATTTCACTAAGTTTCTTCTTATTTTTATTTAAGCTGAAAAACATCAGAATTAGAAAATCATTTGAAAAAACTATCTTAGTGCTATAACAACAGCGTCAACAAACGCAGATAATGTTATAATCATAAACTCACTTAGACAAAAGTTTTCTCGCCCTTTTTAGTTCACCAATGTCATCTTTGTCTGCATTAAATTCCTGGAAACATAACAGCATAACATCAAACATTCCAATAAAAAAATATATTAAGCTGTAACTTCTTTTATAATGTACTTAACTGACCCAACCCTAACAGATAATGTACTCAGTGCAGAAATTAAAACAAAACGAAAACACAGCCAGCCGATGAGTAAGGTTCTTAAACTAAAATAATGGTTAGCCAAAGAACAAAATAACTACCTTTTTCGTTTTCAATCTCATTTGGCTGGCAGGGTTATGCCGAGTATTCCAGTGCCTCCTGAAGGCCCTTTTTTGCTTTTCCGGAGGAAAGTAAGCCGCTGAAAGGAAAATTGGTTTTTAAATAACTAAAGTATAATATCAGTACTTTAAAATGCCTGTACACTAAGGTCTCAAAATCTTTAAATAGTAATTGCATCAATGTTCAACAGTAAATTGAAAATCGTTTTATTTTAAGAATGAAAACACACTTTTAAATGATTTTGCATCACAGTGATCTTTATCCTCGTAGAAATAAGGTTGCTGTAGAGGGACTGTAATATGCATTTAGTCATGGAGTTGCAGACAACAGCCCATTTAACTTAATGACAGTAATGTTTGAATTTAGAACTTTACCTTTGATCAACCTTTTCCCCATGAGATAGTTGTTCATGGTTTCAGCTACAATCTGCCCCACTGCTGGCTCTTTAAACTCCACAAAGGCAAAACCTTTGGAGTTGCCAGTGCGTTTTGACCTTATCACTCTAGCGTTGGTTACAACACCAAACTGCTTGAAGTATTGGGTCATTTGATGCTGAAATTGCATTGAACTATATTATTCTCAAGTTAATAATGTACATAAATTAAACCATAAGTTGTAACATTAACTTAAACATAACTGGCGAAATGTAGGTGTATGATAGGTGCACCCACTGCTGCCCAACCCTTCGGAGATTACAGGCGTGATGTTATGTTATATTGAATCATTTAAAATAATAACTCACTTCGTAAAATCCATGCGGAATATGCGATAAATACACCAGTCCTCTTTCCTTATGCTTCCTCTTTTTACTGACTTTGCCATATTTTAGTCTCATACTAAACGGCTTCTTCGGCTCAAACTTTTCATCTGTATTCTGGGGCTCGGTTTTTCCTTCATTTTTCTGTAAAAATAAATAAATTATCAAGCATGTTTTTATAACCGCACTTCAGTAAGACCTTAATAATGAAAATACTAACCTTAATTAATTTCTTGATACCTTTAATTGATTTTACAAACTTTCTTTGTTTCTTAGAGTCTAAAGCTACGTTTTCTTCCATGTTTAATCTTAGAATTATTAATATTTATGTAAACGACACGCAATTTACTTCGCAGTCTGCACGTGTGATATTAGCCAAACAAACAAAAATTCAAACATAAAATTGTCATGTCAAATGTCTTGGTTTGACAGGTCTTTCCACAGGTAATTATATAGTAGTCAGATAGGTCTTTCTAAAAACGGAACCACACTTACGTGGCGTGGCAGAGAGTTTGTATATTATAGGTCTACCAGAATCTCATGGCAAAAAGGGCAATAAAAATTTGTTGTATGCAATACTGGGGAAATTGGATCAAACGATCTTGATACTGTTTAATTTTTATTTATGTCTGTAGTATTAATGAACATGAGGTAACCATATTATAGTAGTCACAACGGATCTTTGTGTCTTTGAACTTGGTCCTGCCAACCATTGCGTAAGAAACAGTTTGTCATCGAGTATACTGCATAGAGTAAGCGAGATAGGACGATGACAAAAAAGACAAAAGATATTTATTTCAACTGGGCCACCACGCGGCACTTTTGAATGTCACAATTTAAATTTACATGGAATAAAAGTTGATTCTACCGTGCATTCGGAAAGTAGCTTGTTATGGAGAAGAATGCACAAGAAACTCCGTAAGCTTATGTGACATACATAAGCGAGTGAAAGAGACAGTTATACAATGCTATCTTCACCTTCAACATTGACACAAAAATAGCTACTGCGCGAGGTCTTGCAACCAATTCAGAGACACAAAGATCCACTGTGAGTATTATAGGTATGTGTATGAATAATGTTGTTATACATCGTGTTCTTAACATAGGAAAAATAAATCAATTGAATATTAATTTATGTACTAATTTATTATTTAGCATTTAAATCATACTAATAACTTAAAACCTCATTCAGAACTAGAAAACTAGAATACGATTCCATGAACTCCACTGGCATTTCAAAAACTTGTATCTTTGTAGTTTTATGTCATCTCTCTCCATCAAAATGGTTCTTTTTCATTGGCATTTAACATATTCAAAACCAATCTCTTTATGTATAAAGTCTGTAAAAAATATAAAATGTATCATGTTAGGTACTTAAAGTCATTCATCATCATCAGTCTATATATTTTCTTTTTATGTAAGTTTTATGGCCTGGTTGCTAGGACCTTTTAGCCACGTCTTTGGAAAGAGTGACATCTTATATTTATTCTTTAGTATGCATTAGAATGCGGATGTAACAGATTCTAATGTTTTTTGGAATATTTGGCAGCAAATTGTATCGAGTCAGTCTTCCCAGTAAGCTTTGCAGAGGTAGTCAATACTACAATAAAATACACCGCTCCACTATCCCGAGATCGCTTTTGTCAATGATTTTACAAATTTTCCAGTTGCGGAGACAGTTGAGATACAAAACTACACCAATAGTATATCACAATATCCAGTAGGAATCAATTTGCAAATAATATTAACAGCCACTGAACTTCACTCGACAAAATCCCGCCAAAAACTCCCGTCTATATACACGTCCCACTGCAGGGCGCAGATTATTACTTAATATTTTTCTTACGTCAAAGATTCTCAATCTCCGTTAAAATCAATATCTTGTCGAAGAATTAGTAACAGTTACATTACTGTTGCCATTTCCTTCCGGCCATCATTCGATGTGCCCTGACCTACGATTTACCATATAATAGTAATGGAAAGAAAATAAAATTAAGTAAGAAAAATATAAATTAAACTAAATGTATCAAAACAAGACAGTATCAAAGTAGTCAAGTAGTCAAGTAGTAGTAGTAGTAGTCAAGTATATAAGTATAAGTAAAGTAGTAGTAGTCAAGTATCAAATCAACACCAGCAAAACACTCCGTGTTTAGCTGGTGTTGAGAATTTCCCACCGTTTTCAATGGCATGTTGCATGATTCTCCGCACTGTGCTTACAGAAACACCTAAAACAAGCCAAGAAAAAAATCACTGTCAGTCCGATGAAAGAAGTTCCGCGGTAAATATACGTGAATATATTTAAAAATTGTTTCTTTCCAATAAGTCGATTGCATCAACCAATATGGTATAGCAAAAAAAAATCCGCAATAAATTACTTGAATTTTTGTTGCCTTACTATCAACGTTATTAGAGTCTGGCAAACGAAAGTAGAGACTGAAAAAGCGCGGCAAATTTAAAAAATCTCGGTATAGCAACCCCACAACTAGTATGAAATACTTGGAATAACCTAATTTGATACTTTAGGATTAACGTTTGTTTTGGCTCCTACGGGCAACCACCAGATGCTATGCTTTCTCAATCCTAAAGTATCAAATTAGGTTATTACAAGTATTTCATACTAGTTTTGGGGTTGCTATGCCGAGATTTTTAAATTTGCCGCGCTTTTTCAGTCTCTACTTTCGTTTGCCAGAATTATTTTATTAATCCTAAAGTATCAAATTAGGTTATACCAAGTATTTCATACTAGTTTTGGGGTTGCTATGCCGAGATTTTTAAATTTGCCGCGCTTTTTCAGTCTCTACTTTCGTTTGCCAGACTTTAAGAAGCGCTATAACTACAAAGCTATTTGTTCATCTTAGCATAACCTCAAAAATGGTAAACAAATAATTTGTAAATGATATTTGGTCCGAAAATGTCGCTCCCTGAATATATTAATCGTTTGTAATTAACGTTTAGTGCAACTTTCAATAGTAACTTACCATTAAAATCTGCTGTACAATTGTAAACATCTTCTAAGTTGGATAGAAGCTTCTCAGCTTGGAATTCGGCTATACACCGCATATAAACTTTGTAAACTATATCACGGGCACCTCCACGAATTTCCTTATTCATGTTTTTCCACTGTTTTTCTGTCCACACACAAAAATTTCACACAAAAACCAAAATTCTTACGAAAATAGAAACGATCGAGATGAATTGAAAGATCAACTAGTACTCATTTTAGATGTTGCCAGAAAATGAAAACTTTTAGTTCCCAAATATTTAATTTCTACTCTTTTATGTCGCACTGTACAAACAGGCTTTTTTTCTCGTTTGTCACACCACTGATTTTTCCACACCACGTATATAATAATTTCTGGTGCAGTACCTTTAAATTGTAATAAAGTCGATCTGCTGATCGGCATTTGCCGACTTTCTTTCTTTGCCGCTTATTTCATTAGAACTTGATAAAAACGGATCGGATTACATAAGCACAGAATCTTATGAATGTAGCGGGGCAAAGTTGAAACAGTTCTATAACATACATGGCCCGACCATGGCTAAATGATGAACAATATCGCTGACTGGAATATAGTTGGTCAAAGGCACAGATCCAATAACGTTTGTGAAAGTTGGCACACCCAATTAAATAAAAATATAAATAAAAACTAGAGTCTGGCAAACGAAAGTAACGGAATAACCTAATTTTATTCTTTAGAATTATTTATTATTAATTCTAAAGTATCAAATTTGGTTATTCCAAGTATTTCATACTAGTTTTGGGGTTGCTATGCCGAGATTTTTTTAATTTGCCGCGCTTTTTCAGTCTCTACTTTCGTTTGCCAGACTCTAGCTAACGATACTAAAATTATTAACATAAAAAAGAAGTGCCGACCAAACTGATAAAGATAATTTTATAATTTCTACCAATTAAAACTTTTTTTTACTATCGATCGCTGGCGTTTGACCACTATCTTGCCTGATGGTAAGCGATGATGTGGTCTACGGTGAAACACGCTTGCCTAGAAGTAAACTATTCACTCTTGACTTAAAGACCCTAAGGTTGTAGCTACTTATGGGGAACAAAGACCCCGGCAGGGAATTACACTCCTTAGCTGTGCGCACAATGAAAGTATTAGCAAAACGCTTTGTGCGTATGGGTAGGGTGTACACCATGTACCGATGGCGCATGCCCGTACTTCTCTAACCGAAATTACTCCCCGAAATGTTACCAATAAAAAACTGACAGGCTGGCAACTCGGCTTCGATGTTCGAGGCTCTGTTGCTTTGATGCGACCAGTGCATCGTTGCCTCACAGAGTACATTGAAATACAGGAGAATAAGTCTCTTGGCTCGTCTGTCAATTCGACTCAAGTGCATCAAGCTGGTATTTGGTAGATCCGTCCCTTAGATGAGAGCAGTACTCCATGCATGACCGAACTTGCGCTTTATAATTGCTAAGTGTATAAAATTGATGCGTTTGCGAAAGTGGTTTTATGTTGAGATCCAGTGATGAGTTGTAGTCGCTTATTAGGATTTAGTGGCGGGCGGCAGCTTAGCATGAGTTCTTAAAATCGATCGAAGCACAAAGAGCTGGCGAACCATAAGGACTTTGCAGTTAGAGTATTCAGTTGTTGGGAATCTGTAGGGTTTCCTAGTCATCACTTTAAGTATGGCTCTTTGTGCTTTTTCTACTATTACCATTTTAGTTTTCATCTAGTAATACAATATCCAATAACAGATTGGCAAAGAGCATAATACACCATCTTCAGAGTGTCAAAGGAGATGTTCGATTTTGGGCCATCACTATGTACAGTACATAGATAAATAGGAAAAAAATAGAGGAATTCTATAAAAATACTAACAAATTAATTTGAAGAAGGGTACAGGAGTAACAAAAATGATAATTTAAAGTTTTTTAATAAAATAACCCTATTTTTAGGGCAGCCATGACAGTTGTGTTTGACATGACGCCTGACGACTTTGACAGTTTTAAGAAGTGACTTCTTTGAGTCTTTCTTTGCTTTGACTTAGAATTGTATATGTTTCGGAGTGTTTAGGGATTTTTTACTACTACGGACATTAATTGATTGCTTCTCTATTGCAATTGAATTACTGTTGTTTTTTATTGACGCAGATATTCCGATGACACGTCAAACAAATGTCATTGTCAAAATGACATTCTGCGCATACTGTCACTGTCAAAATGACATTCTTCGCATACTGTCATTGTCAAAATGACATTTTTGGCCTACTGCTGATTTGACCCGCCATGTTTAACTGTAAATTGTGTTGCTCTACTTGACAAAGTTAATATGAGTTTACATTGAAACGAAGTGAAATTAAAGAAAATTAACAATAAAAAACAGTTACTATATTATACAGCAATTTTACATAAAGTGTACATAGAGCTGGCCCAGGCTCCATACATTTCTGGAACATCTCCTTTGGCCGACTCTCTCAATGACTTAAAGACGCGCAAGAAGGCGCATTGTTCTTGTGGTAAGGACGTCAATCTGTTAGTTTGTCCCATCTTAGTCCATCATCAATCTGAACTCCGAGATATTTTATATTGTCAGATCTAGTAAGGATTGGACAGTTACAAGATGGTATTGGATTTGAGCATGAGTGAGCTGCAATACTAAAGGTATGTGTCGGCCTCGTGTTACGTCGGATTGCGAATGGGATGTAAGTGGTTTTGGTTGAGTTAAGTGTCAGAAGGTTAGAGTTCAGCCATTTCATTATTTTGGACAGGGCTTGTTCTACAGTAGTCTTAACCATGTCCCAAGTGGGTCCGCAAACGAGGATCACGGTGTCATCTGCGTACGCGTAGATGTCACAGTTAGGCAAGTTCTTCTTGCAAAGGTCGTTTACGTAGATATGAAAGAGTATGGGGCCGAGTATACTAACTTGGGGGATGCCTTATGTTATTAGCTCCTCGTCACTATAATACGCATCCACCTTTACAAACTGCGATCGATTATTGAGGTAACTTTAAAAAAAAACAAATGGTATTCTACGCACGTCAATACGTTCCAGTTTGTCAATAAGTTTGGGTACAGAAACCGTGTCAAAAGCTTTAGAGAGATCCAGACAGATCCCCAGGCACTTAGTTTTGTTGTCTAGCTTCCTGGCAACCTGTTGCATAAAGTCCAAGACTGCATCTTCCGTCGACACTCCTCTACGAAAGCCGTATTGGTTTTTGGCAATGATGTGGTATTTTTTCAGGAAGTTCCCTAGAGAATCTGCCAGGATCCTCTCCAGCACCTTGAAAACACATCCCCTGTCCCCCCCTTGTGAATTAGGTGTATTATTGCCTTTTGCATGGCATTCGGAAATACACCCTTTTGAAGGCTGCGATTACAGACATAGGTTATAGGTGGAACCAATACATGTTTTTAACAATATGGAAGAGATTCCATCCCAACCAACGGCGCAGTCATGACGAAATTGCAGAATGAGTGATACCACCTCTGTTTCATCTACTTTCAGCACGGTAAGAGAACCGACAATTGTGTTATGACCACTGTTGTTTTTATACATTTCTAGTGTGGTACATTGATCACTTGCTGCCGTTGCCGGTCTGACAAGGTGCCTGTGACATAATTTGTGCAGCCAAACCTTTACCTACATTACTAAGTAAAGAAGATTTAGGATCTTCTCTTAATTTGAGCAGCTCTAAAGGGCTGTTATGGGTCTTTGGGGTTATTTTTTTAATAATTTGCCGTAGGTCCTAATAGTATAATATGCAACTAGTGAATAAAAGACGGATTTAAAGCGAGGGCCACAGATGAATCAAGAGCAAGTGAATGATTCTAACGACTGAATCACGACCGTAGGGAGTGATTCATGATGATTGAATCACGAGCATAGCGAGTGATTCAAGTGTTAGAATCATGAGCGACGCGAGTGATTCATGGCCCTCGATATAAATCCGTTTTATTCAAGAGTTGCATACTATATTTTATACCATGACTTCGAGAAAAAGAAAGATTTAAGTGAAAAGCACAAGGAATATTACGAGTAATAAATAAATAAATAAATGGTTTATTCTTCAAAATTTATATAAAATGTGAAACCCTGACCCCTGAGCTAGTTAACAGCACCTGTGTTTCAGGGACCAGTAACCACCTCCGTTACGTGACATAATTATAATTAATTAAATACCATTGCAATTAATATTAGAATTACAATCCAAACAAGTATTCAATAAATATCTTAGATTAAAATCAAAATCATTATTAAAATCCTAAATAACAAACTCAAAATTAAAATCGAAGAAGGAGTTGTGTATCGAGTATTATTTGCGCAAGGAGGCGCAAGGAGGTTACATAGCATTGAGATGGACATGTAGTACATTGGTGTGTTCCAAATTCAAACACCAAAACATTGATTAAAACTTTTTTTTTTTTTTTTTTTTTATCGACAATAGGCTTGCGCTTGACCACTATCTCACCTGATGGTAAGCGATGATGTGGTCGACGGTGAAGCACGCTTGCCTAGAAAAAACCTATTCACTCTTGACTTAAAGACCCCAAGATTGTAGCTATCGGGAAACACAGACTCCGGCAGGGAATTCCACTCCTTAGCTGTACGCATAATGAAAGTGTCCCCAAAACGTTTTGTGCGTATGGGTGGTATATCCACCATGTACCGATGACGCATCGCCGTACGTCTGGTAGTCCGATGATGGAACGGGCTGGGCGGAATCAGATCATGCAATTCCATCGCACACTCCCCGAAATGCAACCGATAAAAAACCGACAAGCTGGCAACTCGGCGACGATGTTCAAGGCTTTGGAGCTTTGACTTGACCAGTGCCTCATTGCCGATGAGTCTCTTGGCCCGCTTTTCGATCGATTCAAGTGCATCAAGCTGGTATTTGGCAGATCCGTCCCAGAGATGAGAACAGTACTCCATGCATGATCGAACTTGCGCTTGATACAAGTTGAGCAGCTGTTCCGGCGTGAAATACCGTCTCACCTTCGAAAGGATCCCCAACTTTTTGGCCGCCAGCTGAGCCTTTCCCTCAATGTATGGGCCAAAATTGAGAGTCGATGTCAACGAAACACCAAGAAGCTCAAGATGGTCCGTTATCGGTACGGTTACACCACGGAAAGTAGGAGCCGGGTAGAATTGGCTCCTTTTAGCGGAAAAAAGACACGCCTGGGTTTTAGCAGCATTAAACCTGACCAGATTGGCATCGCCCCATTCGGAGACTGCCTGCAAGGACAGATTCAAACGCTCCACCATGGCCTCACGGAGAGACCGGATCTGCGGCCCGGTAGCCCGTGCGTTGGACAAGTATCTCTCAGCAACAGTGCTGTCGTCAGCATACCCAAAGGTGCCGGGTTTTAGCAGATTATTAATGTGCAACAAGAACAATGTTGCTGAGAGTACTGACCCCTGAGGGACCCCGGCATTAATATCCAATTGGTCCGAAGAGCAGCCATCGATAACCACTCGAATGGACCGATCTCTCAGGAAGTCTGCAATCCAATCACACAGACCACCGGGCAAACCGAATGAAGGAAGCTTACCAATGAGGCTTTCGTGCCAGACCCTATCGAAAGCCTTCGAGATGTCGAGGGAGACGGCAAGTGCTTTTTATTCACTGTTTTCAGTGAATAAAATAAGCTTTTTAGAGGGGGAATGGTATAAAGTACATTTTTTACTGTACCTCACCCAACGATCGCCCTATTTCGTTTGATCCACGATTTTTTGCCCACCTTATATGTCAATCTACTTTGCTCCTGACCGAGATGGAGCGCTCTTGCATCTATAACCTAGAGTTTATCTATAAGTCGACTAAGAAAATCTATCCTTGTGGACTCAAAGGTCTTGGCCTTGTAAGAATCTAATGAAGTAATCATGAGCGAGTCGTAAACTTTGCCGATTTTCAAGTAACGGTTTCCACAACCTTTTTTGAGGGCTGAATCCGCTATCGTTTTTACCATAGAGCAGTAAAAACGCCTTCTGTTTTTACGGCGGTACTGGAAATATCTAAACAAAGTCATTTAAGTTACACTTATAACTCAAAAACGGCTTGACCAATTTTTATGATTTTTGTTGTTTTTTTTTGTTTTATCTTTGTCCGGCATAGGATAATAAGTAATATAAAATCTAAAAAAATAACGATAAAAAATATATATTTTGTGACAGCGACAGCGCCATCTCTGATAGATGATAGCACACACAAAAATGAACATGGCGTTGTATGCTGGTTCTGGTATTGCCAGTAGATGGCGTTGTCAATTTTTCTGAAATTCATCCTTTATTAATTCTAATATATAAAACACAAAAAATGTTTCTACCTATGTCCGTTATAGACTTTGAAACTGGTGGAAATCCAACCGATATGCCCTAAACCGGATTCATTAGAAAGGCAATGCGACGATGGTTTAAGACCAAAAAAATATTCGATGGTAGGTAGGGTAGGCTAGGTAGGTATGTAGGGTAGGGTAGGTGTGTAGGTAGGGTAGGTGGGTAGATAGGTAGGGTAGAGTAGGTAGGTCGAGTAGGGTAGGTTGGTAGGATAAGTAGGTATGTACGGTAGGGTAGGGTAGGTAGGATAGGTAGGTATGTACGGTAGGGTAGGGTAGGTAGGTATGTAGGGTAGGGCGGGGTAGGGTAGAGTAGTTCTCACGTACAGTTAATTATGTGATCTCATATAAATCAAAATTATTCAACACGTGTCATGAGTTCCTGCCAACAAACCATTGTGTGTTACCTGTATAAACCATTCCATTATTAAACGACAATTAAAAATACTATAATAATCAGTGCGAGCAATATTTTTGGGAATCATTGAAATAATTTATATGGCAAAATATCGTTTGCCGGGTTATATTAGTTACGTACGTTTAATAATAAAATCACTGGGCAACACTATTGTAGAGTTTTTTACTAAGTATACTTGTAGACTAAGTAGAATAGCATACAGTTATCATAACTACTTATTATTGTTTTTTGTTCATTTGGTGTTAACCTATTTAATAAGTATTTTTTGCACTTTGTAGAGTTTATACGCATGTTATATTTTTGTTTGTTGATTAGTGTAAGCAATTGTTGTCAGACCTAATAAATAAAATAAAATAACATTACGGCAACAATAACTAAAGCTCATCTATCAATGCAGTGTCAATGTCAAATTGTTTTTATCGTTGTCTTGTCAATGTGTCAGGTCAGCTGTCAGTTGTCACTGACCAGTGCTGCCAACTGCTAAGTTGCTGCTTTCAGCGCACGATTTAGCGCTTTTTTTGTTCAATAGCGCGTTTTAGCGCCTAGCGCTAAATCTAGCGCTTTTTGAAACTCTGTACTTTCTTTAAAAAAAAGTAACTGCGCAAACTATCAACTTCCCAACGACGTGTTGAGGAAAATTTCATCCACAGATAAATATAAATTCAAGTCCAAAACTGATCAAGACCAATCTTATTTCGGCGGCAGAAGCAATTGTAATAGAATCAGACGATGATGAATTAATTTAATTCCTTTATTTTATAAAATAATTACATTAACACGTTACTACTTTATTTTCATCATGTAAGTAACTCATTTACATGACGTATTTTGATTAAATAAAAAAATAAAAAAATCGTTAATACATTTCTAGTCTCAAATTATTGGGCGTTTTGTTTGAATTCGGCGTCTAATTTGACCGATTTTTGGAGCGTTTTTTTGACAGCGACCATTTAGCGTGTTCTAGCGCTTTTTTGAAGAGCTAACAGCGCGTTTTTGCACGAGTTGGCAGCACTGTCAGTCTCAAAGATTACTATTATATACTGGTCAGTCTGTCACTGACTGACCCTTTAGCCTTTACCTTACCATACCACAGAACATATATACCCTTTAGGGTATATATGTTCTGTGGTCAGTACTCAGTCCAATACACGTGCAACAGTGCAAACTGCGGTGTAAATTGCATTTGGTTTACATAAATATTAATATTTTTAGGAATAAACATGGAAGAAAACGTAGCTTTAGACTCTAAGAAACAGAGAAAGTTTGTAAAATCAATTAAAGGCATCAAGAAATTAATTAAGGTTAGTTTTTTCAATAATAAAGTCTCACTAAAGTGGGGTTATAATAACATGCTTGATAAATTATTTATTTTTGTAGAAAAATGAAGAAAAAGCCGAGCCCCAGAAGAAAGATGAAAAGGTTGAGCCGAAGAAGCCGTTTAGTATGAAACTAAAAGGTGGCAAAGTCAGTAAAAAGAGGAAGCGTAAGGAAAGAGGACTGGTGTATTTATCGCATATTCCGCATGGATTTTACGAAGTGAGTTATTATTTTAATGTTTCAGCATAACATCACGCATGTAGTCCCTAAAGGGTTAGGCAGAGGGACACCCATAGTGCACCTACATTTTGCCATTTGGGTAAGGTAATGTTACAACTTACTGATTAATTAAGGATGTTTTTTATAGAGGCTTGGTTTTTAAAATGAAATAAAACACATAAAAATTAATTTAATTCCCATGGAATTTATTTGCGCTTGGGGAAGGCCTATGCCTAGCAGTGAACGTCTTTCGGCTGATATGATGATGACAGTGATGAACATACTACATATAAAGGGTGTTTTTTAGAGGATCAGTTTTTAAAATGAAATAAGTAAATCAGGTAAAAAAATTAATTGAATTGCCATGGTGTTTATTGGCTTTGTTTATAAAATACTCTTATGCCATTTGTGCTTATACATGATTTCGGGCATATGTGCCACATGGCTGGGTCGAATTAAGCGTAATCGGGACGGGCAGTTCACTTGCTGACCACTTTATCAAGCAAATGGGGTTTTATATTGGAAATAATGCAGGGGTTGTTGACTTCCAATTGGTCCAATGTTTGTGGCTTATCTGCATAGACTAGTGACTTCACATATCACCAAAGAAAGTAAGCCATAGGCATGAGATCACACGATCATGGCGGCCAGTTCACAGGTCCGTTATGTGAAATTATATACTCATAAATTTTTTCCCAAAATAAGTTGACAGTGTCATGTGCTTGTGGCATGTTGCACTATTTTGTAGAAACCAAAGGTCTATTTGAGGGACTAAGTGGAAACCAAACCCCCTAACATAGAACACAACCAAAGCTCCGCCACATCAATATCATTTAACCGAGGAAAAAATAAGTCAGAAATTATTGCTCTATAGCACTCTCCATTGACAGTAATATTCTGGCCAATGATTCTACCTAACCTTAAAGCGCACTAAACAGTTACTTTCAATGGATGTAAACCCTTACATCCATTGAAAGTAACTGTTTTATCCATTCCAATTCTCCAATTCTGCTTACTGACGTAGCCGTTCAACCAAAAAAGAGTCATCACTGCTCGATAAAGTGGTTGTAAATTGGACTTTCCAATTATGCTTCATTTGAGCCAGCCATGGCGCCCATATTATGCTCGAAAACTTATTTAAGCATAAATGGCATAAGAAAAAACCTAACCTAACCTACCATGGCAATTACATTTATTTTTGTTTTACTTATTTCATTTTAAAAACCAATCCTCTAAAATATATCCTTAAATGTAGTACGTTCACCATGATCATCATCATATGAGCCGAAAGACTTCCACTGCTGGACATAGGCCTTCCCGAAGCGCCGTCACATTGACCGGTCCCGTGCGTCCCGCATCCAGGATGCCAGCAACCTTCACCAGGTCTCTCTGTTTCTGATCTTTTCTTCCGTTCTTTCTCATCTTTCGGATCTCTACATTTCTGAATTGATCACGCAACAAAACTCCGAGCATAGCCCTCTCCATTGTCCTTTGGGTGACAGTAAGCTTTCTGATGAGGCATTGTGAGCGACCACATTTCAGAGCCGTAGGTCATAACTGGCAACACAGTTATGTATGTGTTGCCAGTTAATTATTATGTTATTTACTTGAAAATAATATTATGCAATGCAATTTCAGCATCAAATGACCCAGTACTTCAAGCAGTTTGGTGTTGTAACCAATGCCAGAGTGATAAGGTCGAAACGCACTGGCAACTCCAAAGGTTTCGCGTTTGTGGAGTTTAAAGAGCCAGCTGTAGGAGAGATTGTAGCTGAAACTATGAACAACTATCTCATGGGGAAGAGGTTGATCAAAGGTAAAGTTCTAAATTCAAACACTATAATATTCACAGCGGATCTTTGTGTCTGAAGTTGGCTCTGTCAACTATTGTGCAAGCAACAGTCTAACTGCATAAAGTAAGCGAGATAGGCTGAAGCAACAAATGTAAGTGAGTAAAAGAGACAGTTATATGTTGCTATCTTCACTTTCAATATTGACACAAAAATAGCGACTTGGCAGGATCTTGCAGCCAATTTAGAGACACAAAGATCCATTGTGAGTATGTTAAATTAGCTGGTGTCCGTAACTCCAGGGCTCAATACTATAATGTACACATTACATTAGTCTACCCTCTACAGCAACCTTATTGCTATGAGAATAAAGATCACTGAAGCAAAATCGGAGTTAAAAGTGTGTGTTCATTCTTAAACATCATTAACATTAATTGATTTTCAATATGAAGTTGGATAATGGTGTAATTTTTATTTAAAGATTTCTAGACCTTACATACTGTAATAGTAGTTAATGAAACTGTTGCATAATAAGGAGTATTAAAACATGAGTGTGTCACACGAATGTTTTAATACCTAGTTATGTGCAGTTTCATACTCTACTTTATCTACAAACATACATTGGTATTGAACCTACTAAACTCAAAAAGAGTAAGAAAAAATCATTACAGCAAAACGTATGAATGGCGACAAAACCCAGCACATCACCGCATTAACCGCGCATGCGCTAAAGCGGGCCTTGCCACAGACAAGTAAAAATTGGAAACAAAACTTTTTATAATAGGTACTTTATAAATACCAAAGACCTTATACTTCTTACTACTAGACTGTGCACTATGGCGCAAAAAACGGTCCGAGCGAGAGGGCTCCCGTTGGTAGTGTGTCACTTTCTAATGAGGTGACCATGACCAAACATAACAAGGGACAAATTGATTGTAAAAACAATAGTGTAAGTATCCCGATATATGTATATATCCTACCTAACTACGCTACCTAAACCTACCAAATTCAAGGAAAAAAAAGAAACGTGTGTATATTTTTAGGAATCTACATCACTTACCGTATGGTGTCGGGCATAAAGAATTTCAACAGCCCATGTTTTTCCATTGGTGTCATAAGAGGCGACTAAGGGACAAACCAAAAAAAAGGCAGCAGCGTTCTCTGTGCATTTGTAACAACCATACTGGGATCGCCAACCCGCCTGCAAAGCACTCCCCATGAATAGCACAAATAAAACATAGCCCTTAGTGCCCGGCAGCCTGCCTACCCTCGACTACGGTAGCGATCTAGGTTATGGTATGGCAAGGGGTGCATAGAATCCCGGACGAGATCCGGCTACCCCAACAAATACCGACGACAGGACCTGGCAACGTACAACACGCGCACAATCCGGACTCCGGACCGACGATAAGATCACCGAACTCGAAGAGGAATTGAGCAGTTTACGATGGAGTATTATAGGGTTATCTGAAGTTTGAAGAGAGGGGGGGGACTCGATAACCCTCAAATCCCAAGTCTGGATATGTCTTGTTCTTCAAGACCCATCGTATAGATAGGAACAAAAAGCTCTCTGATCTTACTCTCAAGCTCATGAAGGAGAGGCGTGAGATGATCCTGCAGTCTTCAGACGATGCTTTGAAATACCCCAAAGGATCTCAATTATTTCACTTAATGTCCAGTTGCGTAGACAGTTGAGAAACTTAACTTCACCAATTTTATTCCACTAGGAATCAATTTGCGAATAATATTAACAGCCGCTGAATTTTACTCGAACAAAACCCGCCAAAAACTCCACAAACCTGGTGGTCCTACATTTAGTATTACCAGGCCCAAACATTTAAAAGTACTACTCTTACTCAGTATTAATAAATTATTTTTTAAAGACAATGAATTGATGCATTATAGGAACTGTAAAAATATTTAAATACGCTTCAAAGTTTCATAGACTTTGAAACGTATTTAAATATATTTTTTATTCGTTCGTTTTGGTATTACATAAAAAAGAAACTATAAAATTTTCTACCATTTCTACCAAACCCAATGATTAGTTGAGCTGGCAAGATGTCAGACAAGGACACACTACCAGCGGGCACCCTCTCGCTCAGGACCGCTTTTGGTTAGCTACCGCTTTATAAGGGAATAGCTAACCTAGATGTATGGTAATAGATTTCATTTTAGCTATAAAAAAATTTTTGGTACACAGTCTAGTAGTAAGAAATACGTATAAGGTCTTTGATAAATACATTTCCATTGTAAAAATGGCGCGCCCCGCTTATGCTTTCCATTACAAAAAAATAATTGATGGAAACTCCTTGGTGATATTAACTTCTTGGATTTGCCCTGTATCGTAATAGAAAAAAAATGTTTTGTTAGAGAAAAAGTGTTTATTGAAGCTTTACGAAAATCTAAAAACATAATAGGTTTCAAACTGTGTTGATAGCGTTATATCAATGATATTCAAATAAACAGATACGTTATACACTCACAAAACAATTGAAAAAAGTGTTCCGCGCAGCAGCGGCAGCACACATACACACTTTTCATTCATCTGACATTTCACTACAATGTCGAAAGGGATGGCTTGATAAAACAAACAAGAAAAAAAGAGACAGCTAGTGTTTGTCACTTGCGTGTGAATGTAAACAAACATTATTCTGACAACCAATGTTTTTTCTTTTTGTAACCTCCAAATATCAGAAAATTAGGAAAAAAAGTTGAAATAAATTAGTAAATTGAGGTGTATTGCGTATTTACATATGGCATGAGATCCCTTCTGTTTTATGTAATTTGGTATTATAATTGGTACACTTTCTAAATACACACGATGGCATTTTTTTAAGTTTGTTTTTTTTTCAACAAAGCGAATCGCTCTTCGCCATGCGTGACATAAACTAAAGACTAAATCATACAATTGTCTACTATTCGAGTCTTCACAATGCGCGCGCTTATAACATATCTGTTTATTTGAATATCATTGCGTTATATCCAATGAATATCGAAATGAAAAAGATTGGGGTGCCGCCATGCCGTGCCGATGGGCGTGGGCTTTTTTTATAATATCTTAGTATTATTTACTAAACCCATTAAAATATTGCTCGTAACATTGAAATTAGTCCATTATTAGTATTTACACACGCTTGCACGGTAAAATACAACGAAATTCTATGAGATTGTAGGTTTATATTAACTTTAAAACATTCGCGTTTCATAATTGAAAACAATATAATTATCACGGGAAATTTAACGCGATGATTTCGAATGTTTGTTTACCTATTTCGCCCGACGTTTCGGCCGTGTTGCAACGACCGTGGTCCCGCCGGTCCCGGGTAGACTGGTGTCTCGGTGTACTGGCTCCGTTGGGGCTGAAAATTCTTCCACTACCCTCACTTTTCTACACACTACACTGACCGTGTCCTTATTCTGTAAGTTTGCCGACTGCACAAAACGAGGTAATGATTTTTGAATCACCGGATTCCACGCCGCGGATAATTTGTAACCGTCATCCCGATTGAATATTTTCGTTAAATTTCCCGTGATAATTATATTGTTTTCAGATTGTAGGTTGTTGTTGTTTGTTAACATAGCGTTTTTAGTCTGAACGTTTCTAACAAATTGTTGTTGGTAATTATTTGCATTTAATTAGGTAAGCTCATCAGGTAGTGGAAAAAGAAACGTTCGTGTCTCGCATAAAAAGGCTTTATCGAAATTGGCTAGCTGGCTCGTGTTAAAATCTCGACTTTTTATGCTCGACACGAAATATACTATTATGATGCAGTTGTTTGAAAATCGAGGGAAAATGTTGCACTGTCATGGTTTTTTTTTTTAATTTTATGTATCCACATATATAAAAGTACGTGTTTATACAACATTTTTTTAATTCATATTTGGATTCATTACGTTGTGAGTGTAGATAAAGATATTTTACAGTACAGCTATTATTCTTTAGATAGAGTACACTAGATTAAAATTAAATACAATTAAGTAACATTTTTTTTTTTTCAGCTGCTTTCATTCCTCCGGAAAAGCAAAAAAGGGCCTTCAGGAGGCACTGGAATACTCAGCATAACCCTGCTAGCGAAACGAGATTGAAAACGAAAAAGGTAGTTATTTTGTACTTTGTCCAACCCTCATCCTAGTTTAGGTGCGTTACTAACCGGCTCGCTCTTTTTAGGGTTCCGTACCCAAAGGGTAAAAACGTGACCCTATTACTAAGACTCCGCGGTCCGTCTGTCTGTCACCAGGCTGTATCTCATAGCTAGACAGATGAAATTTTCACAGATGATGTAGGTATTTCTGTTGCCGCTATAACAACAAATACTAAAAACAGAATAAAATAAATATTTGAGTGGGGCTCCCAAACAACAAACGTGATATTTTTGCAGTTTTTTTGCGATAATGGTACGGGAACCCTTTGTGCGCGAGGCCGATTGGTACTAGATTTTTAACAGAGTACATTATTTGCTTGTTGTTGTGTTGATGACTTTATAAAAGAAGTTATAACTTTATATAAATGCATGCTGTATGTATGTTTCCAGGCACATAATGCAGACAAAGATGTCATTGGTGAACTAAAAAGGGCGAGGAAACTTTTGTCTAAGTGAGTTTATGATTTTATCATTATCTTCGTTTTAATAACCATGTTTAAGGTATTGTACTTATATCGAGATTTTTTGGATGAGTTTCTAATCTGATGTTTTTCCAGCTTAAATAAAAATAAGAAGAAACTCAGTGAAATGGGAATAAATTATGACTTCTTCGCACCAGTAGATGTGCCAGAAGAACTGCTTAGTGACATAGTAAAACAGGAAAAAGAAGATAACAAAAATGTTAAAGAAGAAAGTAAGCCTGAAAAGGGCACACAACAAAAAGAAGTCAAAAAAGTAAGCAAAAATGAAGCAGCACAGAATGGAAAACAAACTCACGAAGCAAAAGGAAAGAAGAATAATAAAAATCAAAAGGATAATAAGCCAGCAGAAGTTCCCCCCAAAAAGGGTAAACCTGCAGAAGTTAAAAAACCAGCAGAAACTAAAAAAGAAACTGCACCTAAAGTAAATAAAAAGGAAAAAGTGCCAGTAAAAGTTAATGAAAAACAGCAAAAAGAAAAGGAACAGAAATTGAAGGAAGCTGGTGTTAAGCCAGCAGAATTCATTAAAGTAGGTGAAGATACTGATGAATCTGATGATGACAGTGCCTATGAATTTGACTCAGATGCTTATGAAAAAATGATGGGTGATGAGTCTGGTAGTGAGGATGACGGAGACGCAAGTGATGATGATGAGGACGCAAGTGAAGACGATAAGGAAGCAAGTGAGGATGATGAAGAAAGGTATATAAATAATGTAAATTTTATTCATCAAATATGCAGAAAGTTGAAAGACTCACTATTCAGGGCAATATAATAAACATTGACAAGATAGGCTTCAAAAGTATTCAGTTTAGCTCTATGATTCTCATTTGGGCTTAAGTAGTATTTCTGTAGGACTCTGTTGTGTTTCAGTTCTTGTTGAGAGTCTTTAACTTGGGACTAGGAATTCAGGCAGATAAGATGCGATACTGATGTGATGCCTATTATTCGTAGTATCTGATTACCAACTTGTATGAAGTATGGTCATCCCACACATTGGCAGGGGCGTGAATGGATGGACCACTCTTTTGTTTTTAAACATTTACCTATTGTTTTTCCAGTGATGAAGAAGAGGCACCTCCAAAGAAATTCAAAGGCAAGGCAGCTCCAAAAGTAGTACAATCTAGGAAACAGACACAAAAACAACTACCACAAAAACCTCAGGCAAAGAAGCAGGAACCAAAGAAACCTGTTGAAGCCAAAAGGAAAGCACCTCAAAGTAAGTTTTAACATGTCTCAATAAGGTTCCGAATACTCTGAGCGTAATTTAAGCTGCATAATACTTGCAGCTAAGGACTGATTCATATTTGATAAACCGCGTGCGATACGCTCAGTGTATTCGAACCCGGCTTTATCGCGTGGAAACCGCAATTCGGAATATGTAATGTGGCCAGTAAGTCGAGATGGTGCTGTCAAGCGAACGACGATGTTCGTTAAAGGTGAACGCGCACCTATCCGCTCCGCAGGAGCCGCAGTCATCGCATTTTCTCAAGGCCCCGCGTAATCCGCGCCGCACACATCGTATCCACTTCTGTACATCTTGAACAATATTTTCTATACGGATACGGATGACG
Source organism: Orthosia gothica (assembly GCA_949775005.1). Lineage (NCBI taxonomy): Eukaryota > Metazoa > Arthropoda > Insecta > Lepidoptera > Noctuidae > Orthosia > Orthosia gothica. The sequence continues at coordinate 123,848 of CATKRY010000114.1, forward strand.
TCTCCGCGCCGCCCGCATCGCACTCGCCGCAAGCATCGAACGCGCCGAATCTGATGACGTCATCCGCACACGCTTGTGGAATCTGTATACCTACAGCAGTTTGCTGAAATGCGGGTAGTGCGGCGCGGATAGGTGCGCGAGGCTGCATACGATTTCATATAAAGATTTATGAAATGCGATGACTGCGGCGCGTGCGGCTCCTGCGGTCCGAGTTCACCTTAAGAAACCAGTCATTGATGGACGAGTGGCACTAGATCGACTGAAATTTGTGAGATATTGGTCCAGCAGAGAACTGTAGTCTCATTCTCAACATAGCTAAAAATAAATCACCTTTTCTGTTTACATCAAAATTTAAATGACATACTTAATATTTTCTTTTCAGAACCAGCAGTGTCACCCAAGAAGACAAAATTTGAGAAACAGAGTCAGAAACCCATGAAGAAACAATTTAAAAAGAAATAGTATTTTAAATACAGTATGTTTACACAATAATAGTCTTTTATTGTTTGAATGCACTAGACTGTTGTACTACTCAAAAAAAAACAAAATATTTTGCAGGTACCATTTATTCATTGACTTCATTTTCTAATATTATTTGAAATACACAAAAAACCAATACCATAAAGTCTTATCATATGTTAATTGCATTACAAGACTTACTGATATGTACGGCGGGTTCATAGGACTCTACTTATTACATATATAAAAAGTTTTAAAACATGTACATAGTACAGAACTATAGACTTTAATCTACTTATAAAATGTATGGAATATTATGTATACTGATGACGCCTACACTTAGCCGAGAAGCATCAAGATTTGTTCAACTACAATTTTCAGTAAAATACCTGCTTTGGTTTGTACTTATTGTAAAAAACATTCTTCCTGACAGACAATCTTCTGTTTTATTTCAAGAGTTTAGCCTCACTGAAGCATTGTAGACCTATAAGTTATTGAATAGAATTGTCCTCTCTTACATACTATTATACGCAATTCCACTAGTATAGAATCCTATATACGTCATCACACTGTCTCAGCAAGTCAGCCCTTAAAAGTTCCAAGTAAAATGAACTAAATACCCTAATAATTATTATTTCAATTTATGTCTAATTTTATTCTGCCTCATTTAGTTGAACTATGACTGGTCTTTCGTCATCTTCATCGGCATCTAAACCTGTGAAATCCCATTGCAGTTTGTCCGTTAAATTATCCTTGAATCTTTCGATCATCGTCAGAAGACGACCATCGACTTTGCTGACATAGGCAGTACGGAAGAATTCTCGAAGCTTCTTGTAAACCAAATTTTTGTTCATTACAATATCAGCTAGGAACTCCTCTGGCATTTCTTCAATTTGTATTTCAATTGTTCTGATAAAATGGAAGAATACGCTGCGGTATTTGTGTATGGCGTCGTCGCAGGAACAAATGAGGATTACGAGGTTCTTCCAGTGCTCAAAAGCCTCGAGGGAATGTCCGATAAGGAAGCACAAGTACGCGAATTGTAGTTCGCCGATTATATGGAGTTGCCTGAAAATAATGAAAGTGAAGAGTGTTATAATTTTTAACCGACTTCAAAGAGGAGGAGTTTTTATGTTTTATTTTACACTAGCTTTTACCCGCGTGGAAAGTTTTTTATCATTCCAAGGGAACACACTACCGGATAAAAACTAGAACACACTACCGGATAAAAACTATCCTATGTCCTTCCCAGGATCTCAAACTATATAGCTAATTTCATCTTAATTGGTTCAACGGTTTAAGCGTAAAAAGGCAACAGAGAGACATAGGTACATACAGAGTTACTTTCCCATTTATAATATTAAGTATGGATTACAATAAATATGTACTAGCCAGTTAAATGATTTTTTATTGAAGTTCTTTAAGATATATTCGTACCTAGTCTAATCTGTATCTCTTCCTTAATTGTCCTCTCTTAAATCCCAACATTATAATAAAATTAATTATCTTACTCATCATGCTGTGCGATCATAAGGTCCAATGAATAAGATTGATCCAAATAGTGTTTAGTAATCTCTTCTGGTGTTGATCCTGGAGGGAATTTATCACGTGGTATTTCTGTGAACCTCATGGACATACCTGGAAATCAAATATTAAAATGTTGGTTAATAATATTGAGGAGGTCGTAGTTTAGTATTAACAGCCGCGCAGATCGATCTAAGTGCTCGCCAAGGTCCATAGGTAGGTACCGATACTCCTCCTTGGAAATCATTGTAAATCCAGTTAGCAGTTTCTCTCAGCTTTCATCTTTGACAGGCATTATGGGTACACAAAAGCCAGAAAATCTGACTCGAGTCTTGTCAAGGGAGTAGGTATCATATTTAAACCAGTTTCTGGGTTGTGGAGGTGAGATAGGTGGTTGCTGCATTAAATTATTAAATCAGCATTTGCTTAGGGGTGCGGCAAACATAAAGAAACTCGACAAATACTAAACTTCAGAGAAGGACTAAGACTGTCGGTGACCCAGACCGGCTAAGCCGACCAGGGCCCCTCGAACCTGTATGCAAAAGAGCAAGAGATAATGTTAAATGAATGAGATATCACTCATCTGATAATTTATCTCTTAAAAGTATTTGAGTAAACTTTTTGGTAAGTACGAGTCTGAAGGATGGGGTTCACTGTATCGGTGGCGCGAGGAGTCACGGGCGCGGGGCGAAGGGCCGATGCATCGGCATATGGCGTTGCGTCGGTCTCAGCTCCGCGAGGTCCTAGTGCAGGCCGGCACTAGCCGCGGGTTGCGGCAGTATCGAATGTTCCCGCGACCCCCGGCGTAGGTGTAAGACGGAACACCGGTGTGGTTTTTTGTCAGTACGTGTCTGACAGACCCCTCCGTTCCCCCAGGGCGGCGTTCATCCAATGAAGATAAACCGGAAAAACAAATTGCCCCGCCTTGGGTACGCCCATGTCTGGATAGACTGGGAGCTGAACCTAATATACCTAGTTGGAAACAAGCTGGGCAGATTTAATTAGTATTGAAGTTTTTTAGAATCTAGCTAGACCTATCTCGACGATCCTCAATTACTGACATGAATAATAATTTCCCTAGTTAGCTTCATTTACACTAGTCATAAACTTTTGTTACAAAACTCAAGATCTGTATGAGAGAGAAACAGGAAAAAAATAGAATTTAATGCCATACATTCTCTGAATTAATCATCATTCATTGAAATAATAAATACCTACCTGTTCACAATGTAGTGATTTACCAACATCATAATATAAAATTAGTTTAGTACTTGACTGGCTGTTATTAAGTATGGATATGGCTACCTATTTATATTACAAAACATTGTGCAATTTATAAACATTTTGTGCAAAATTATTGATGTAGTTATCTTTGCAAGATCTAGTTAAGAACCCATCTTAACATAGCAATACATTCTGTAGCTGCTGATCCACTCATCAGCTCAGCATACTCACCCATCATAAGATTTATACATTCATAAATTCACACATTTTTCCATTGAGGTAGGCAGAAACTATAGAAAGTTAGAGTGAACAGGCTTCTTCTGGGTAAGCTTGCACCATCGTCGACTTTGGTCTCTGTCACCTCTGACCTCAACTAGAGTAAAGCGCAATAGAAAGTAAAAAAAAAAGTAGGCCACCTCCTACGATCCTTACATACTCCTTTTGCTTCATGTACGCTCATAAGATTTATAAGTATGAATACCTGGTGCAGGTTTCAAATGTGGCAACATAGCCTCTTCCCTTTCTTCTCTTGTAACTCTCTTCGCTCTCTTAGCATCCGACTGTCCTGCAGCACATTCTTCTTTCTCTTCTCCAGTGTCTTTTGAGGACTCTTCTGTACTTTCTTGGCTATCCATAGAAGCTGTTGTAGATTTTACTCCCCTTGGTCTCTCTTCATCAGTCATTGATAGAAGTTCGACTGAAGCTCGGATCATACCATTTTCTGGTGACAGTTTTGCTGCTAACTCAGCTGTAATTGTAAATAAGTGTTATATGAATTTTATTCATCCTTTGCTTGACAATTCAAGTACCTTTAAATGGTTTAATTGAAATAAATGATTTGGTACCTATATGACTGTTTTTGTAAACTCAAGTTCCTAGTTTGAGTTTAGCAAAATAGTACAGACATGTCTGAAGAAGAATAATGGAAAAACCCAAATAATGGTATAAGGCTTGGCAAAGACAGAATTATAGCAACAAAAAAAAGCATTAAATTGCAAGAACATACACTGAAATTGTATTATTGACATAGGTGTTTAAATCATGCTGGTACTATATAACTAACCTGGTATTTGAGAAGTAAGTAGTTTCCATTTCTGCCATATCTCATAAGGGTATGGTGCGAGATGCCGGTCCAAGGTAAACAAGTTATCTTTAAGGCGTTGAATGCTTTCATCTGTAATCTCATCTTTGCTCATGTCCTCTGTCTTTTTGTCCCACATTTTGACTAGAAACTCTTTTTTATGGAAGTAATGCATGAATCCTGATCTGGAAATATTTAGAAGGATAATGTAAAAATCCGGTTAGACTGGAAGCCAAATCCAATAAAGTTTGTAGAAAGGCTAAAATGATAATGTAAGTTCATGTTCAAATATTTGTATGACCTACAGATAGTTGTTCTGGCTCTGGGTGTTGTGTATGTGAGTTTATATGTTTGTAAATGCACCCACGATACAGCAAGAAATGCCTAGTATGGGGCAAAGTTTTTTTTTAAAAGAAAAGAAAAGAAAGAAAGAAAGATGTTTTTTGTGATCAGATCACAAACACTGTGGAAACATTACACAAAGTGTTGTAAGAGATAAAATATTTTGCTTTGTTCATTTTACATTAAATTATCTTCTTAGTATGAACACGACTTGTGTGTTGAGTAATACTTATTACATAAAATAATCTGGCTTGCATGGTGGACTAAGGTATAGTAGGTTACAATCCCTATATTTCACATTCAGCCTATCTTTAGAGGTACATAAATTTTAAGACATTTTCTGAAATTACCACAGCAACCTTCATTATCATAATGAGGTAATATGAATTTCTTAAGAGGACTTAAGTTCAGCATATGGTATTTTTGGACATTGTTATTACATTTAGGCATATGAATAATTGATACTCAGTCATGTCATCAAGATATTATAGGTGATCCACGATAAGATTCTTTAAAGGTTCAATAAAATGCTTTTCACAAATTGTGTCATGTGGTATTTATGTTTACAACATGTTACGTTGTTTACTATTAAGAAGGCATCATGTTTGAAGCTTTTTTGGCGTTTTTAAAAGAATTACTTACCTTGGTGAGACGTCCCCGGTTCCTTTGCTCACTCCAGAGAAATGAATATAGTGTAATCCAGGCGGTATCATCTTGATTCCGCGAAAATCCTCTTCAGTATTCCAACATTGCATATCGATGCCAAATTGTGTTTCTTGAGGCACTCCGAGGAAAACAAACGTTCCTCCTTCAACCAAAAGCTTTTTAGCAGTTTCTTGATCCATTTTGTATTGTTAACCCGACGCAAATCAATAAAATGTGATAAAAATACAACCAATCAATATGTTTACATCCGGGAAATGTCAATTTGTTTGACATTGACATAATAATGTCGAGCTCCAGGATGTATGTGAGGTCGTTGAACAACGCATTATTTTTATTTTTACTATTGACCCTTTTAATTATTTTGCACGACATAATATAATTACTGATAATTTTGTAAACGATAATTTTCTTGTTGTTTTAAATAAATAAAAAGTCGCTATTTTTGTGAAGCATCCCGATCCATTAAAGAGTGTCGTGAACGGAAGTTGAAAGGAGTCAAACTAATTCTGGAACGCAGCATGCATTGGTGAGAACAAAACGCGGGCTTTTATAATTAAAATTTACGAAAATAAAAAAATATATGTAAGTAAATTGTCTATGTGTAGAAAATGGTATCTAACTTCTTCAATGATATGTACTAAGTTGGTGCTAAGTAGATATAACAAAATATATACTTTAGACATGGTTTTGTAAACTTTCCTTGGTAAGCTGTAGTTTTTGCCAAACTTCTTGGCCACCCTGAAGTTGGCTATAATGGCTGCTCAGTAGTAAATCTAATACAACTTGCGCATAGGAAAGCAAACTTCAGAGCGGCCAAGAAGCTTGGCGAAAACTATACAAAGGAAAGTGTACTATTATTAGTTACTGCTACTACACTACTACTTTACTGTACTACTTTTATTATACGTACAAGGAGTAGAATTCCCTGCCGGAGTCTGTGTTTCCCCATAGCTACAATCTACGGATCTTAAAGTCAAGAGTTTATAGGTTATTTCTAGGCAAGCGTGTTTCACCGTCGACCACATCTTCGCTTACCATCAGGTGAGATAGTGGTCAAGCGTGAGCCTAAAGTCAATAAAAAAAAACAATCCTACTGTTGCTTTTATTTTATATACTTTTAGGTCTATTTTTAACAGCAGCAAATGTATAGTATGAACGACAGCTTTTGCATTAAAAACTTATCTTTTAGCTTTTTATAAAACCGCGGGCCTCAGACCTCAGTTAACATTGAACTCTGTTTAATTACTCCGTGCCTGACGATAACCTCACTTTTTTGCCCTGACAAAATCATTATCGACCGAGCGAAAGTTTTACAAAACCTTTCATTTTAAGCGTTGTTTTATCGTTTCTGTTTGTTATTCCATTTCTAACAAAATATCTTTACTTTATGTACAGAAATCATTCACAAAACTCTTATTACCATTCAATATCCTTTTCAAATCGTTAACAATTTCTTTAATAAAAATTCCGCACTTTATACAGACAGGAATCTGATTCAAAGAATGCCAATAAGTTTCTGAATTCTTCATCGTAAATTTGAAAGTGTTGCTGTTTGTTAACCAATCTCGTCTCTATGGTGAAAAGGTTTGAGCTATAGATACCTAATTTGGTTCTTAAGAAGACCATAGCTGGCGAAATCTAAGTGTTCTATAGGTGAACATCTATTTAATCCTTCGAGGAATATAGGCGTGATATTATGCTATATTATATGTTATGTTGTTTTGTGTTGCGTTGTGTTGTTTTGTGTTGTGTTATGTAACCTGGATCAAAGACTCTACTATGATGTGTTAAATTAGTAATGGTTCCAGACTGAGAGAGAGCCAAAGCTATACAGGACGAATAGCAGTCAATTGACACGTCATAGACTGCCCTACACTTGTAAATCTAGATTTTTCGAATGATTCTAGACTTTTTCAGATGAAGTCGTGAGAACAACTAGTCTCTTTGCAGATAATACAGGGCCAAGCTATAACGTTGAATCGACAATTTTATTTGTTTTCATCTCGTCCAAATGTTCAAGTTTTCAATACTGTTTTATGCCTTTCCAAATTCCTGCTTCTTCTGTTGTAAGATTGTTTTTAGTTAAATATTTTATTTTTATCCTCACCTTGTATCCTAACCCGTTCAAGGGAAAAGGCGGAAAAGGAGTCAAGGTTTTTTTAACAATTTTACACTAAGAAGTATGCCTCAGTGTAAAATTTATAATATTTTTAAGCAGTGCAACTTCTGAGCTAAGCTGTGGCCTAGTTCTAAGCTACGCCATGACCTAACTTCTAAGCTACGCCATGGCTTTCCTACTTAGATATGTAGTTACCCCTCAATTTAACAAAATACATCTAAACCGCATTCGGGCCAATCCAATCATGGCCTTACACCAACAAACCGTTATATCAAGGGGCATCTAAACGGGCTGTATTTTACGACAATTTGTTGCTGCAATACTGTGGCCGGCAACATTGCTAGCAATACCAGCCACACTATGCAATATTTTAAGGATGGCCCGGCATTATAGCCACATATTTTTTGGTATGTCAAAATGTTTTTATGTGTAGCCGGCGTGTGGCCGATCGATCGCCTCGCAATCGGAAATACTGCAATATATCTGGGCCATCTATATTGTTGTTCTGTTTTACTGTATATGCGCGTCCCTTTCTCCCTGCGACGTGAAGTACTTTGTATGTTTGGTCCAATTCTGTTCACAAGAAATTCGAAGTCGCTCTTAGACATTCTTGTAAAAAATTTAAATAAGTATTTATCCAGCATTAATTCCTTGTCTACGGAATCCAAAGTGTCACGCCTACTTAGGTAGGGTCGAATCCACATTCATGTCCTTTTTTTCGTTTTTCTGCCATAACAATGTAAGCGGCTGCGATGAGCGTCATTTCGTCGGCCATTGTTGCTGGATTGTGTGGCTCATTAAAGGGTTCTGAATCAAAGGCCATACTATTGCAGCTATATTGCAACATGTTGCCTGCAATTGATTGCTCAGCCATAAAATGCACTAAAATGTTTTTTTTTATGGCTGGGCAATGTTTGCCAATAATTGCAGCCACAAATTGACGTAAAATATGGCCCGTTTAGACGCCCTTTAACACCAATCAATCTATTGCTATTGTAACAATAGTCCTCAGAACAAATGGCAGTTACTATTGGGAAACAAACCGTTCGATTCCGGGTCGGATCCGAGCCGGCAATCCCGCGGATTGTGGACGAATTCAATTTTCTTCGCGTCGATAACTGAAACAATAACATGTCCAACCACTCCGGTTAGAAATACGAGTATTGAGGTATTAGGTATACGATGTTTTGAGATACAAGGATAATATGACATTACTCCAGATTTCCCGAAGGCTTGGATAGAGGTGCACTTATAGTGTTCCCACATTTCTTCAGTTATGCTTTATCATCATCATCATTTCAGCCGAAATACGTCCACTGCTGGACATAGGCCGCCCCCAAGCGTCGCCACGATGATTAGTCCTGTGCGTTTCGCAGTTATGCTTAAGTCCCATGTAATAGAGGTCGAGCCTATTGCTATTAACCGGGCTCTTACAAGCTGGTAAAAGAAGACTAATATTGAATATTTTCATCAAGATCACAGTTTGTGCCTAAAGATCACAGTTAATGCCTGTGGAGGAGCTCGTGGCTAAATTATAACAGCCGTACTGGTCGATCATCAAGGTTAAGCAACACTAGACGAGGTCGGTCCATGGATGGGTGACCATTTCAACATACCGAGTTTCCTCCGTGCCTCGGAAAACACGTTAAGCCGTTGGTCCCGGCTGTCATTTGAAGATCTTTGACAGTCGTTACGGGTAGTCAGAAGCCTGAGATCTAACACCAGTCTAGCCAAGAGGTATGGAATGTTACCCAGTTACTGGGTTGTGGTGGTCAGATAGGCAGTCGCTCCATGTAAAACAATGGTACTCTGCTGAATACGGTTAGACTGGAAGCTGAACCCAATATAGTTGGGGCAAAGGCTAGGCAGATTGATTGACCACAGTTTGTGCCTGTGGCCTAACTCTGTTCAATCTCCTGCTTGACATGGTAGGAAAATTATGTCTTTTCGAATTCCATTGTTATTATTTTCTGAATATTTTTGTAATTTAACTTTGTTTAGAAGCTTCGTCATACTGGTTCACTTTGTCAAAGAAGGTCGTCCTCGACCTCTTTTGCCTTCAGTTAGGCTCAGAGGCGTCATCACGACATGCTGCTCTGCAGCCTTTCTCATAACCTAAATCCGTACCATCTCAATCTACTTTCCGTTAACACAGAAGCTGCCCTAAAATTTGTATTTTTTGTCACAATCAAAACTCATACTATTGTAGCTCCTGTAATTTTAAACAATTTGTCACTCTTCCAAGTTATTTACCAGATGATCTAAATTATAGATTATTTTTATTGGTAGGTCGCGTAGACATGACCGTCGGCAACTTTTAATTACTTCTTGGTTTGTGTAGATAGATGCCTCATGGTAAGAGCATGGAAAATGGTTTTTATGATTGTCTATCGGTATAGGTACATTTTCACTATATTTATTTGAAAATAAGATATCTTAAGATTGATTTTATACTTCCTATACTCTACCTAAAATATATTTTTGAACATTTTCTGATATTTGGTTTCGCTATGTATTAAAAGTTAGTGATACTTTACCCGCCCATATTCCAGAAATAGGTGTCATAGGACCTGAAATTGCACTTTCCAGGGTAGAAAGACCTCCTTATTAATCCTTCCGCACCTACATTGTTATTTCGAAACATGCAATTCAGCCAGACAGTTACTTAAATAGCCGCGACCAATCGTAGTAAACTGAACTTGTCTGGACGGAAGTGGATGTTTAGTTAAATCGCTAATCACTTTATTATTACAAACTTAGAACAATATTAATGGACCTTAGCTTATTAGTTCTGGCAGTGACGAAGAGGTGCAACTCTAGTTCAAAGTTGAGTTCATTTCGATTAAAATTGGGAAACACATACGAGTCTTCGGTTAAGTGCCAAAATTATCGAAACAATTAAAAAGCCAATGTGTCTGGCGTGGATTCACGTTTTAGGCATTCACGGGGTTAATCCATGAAGTTATTATTGAGTTAGGTAAAGTTAAATAGACCTAGGTACCAAATTATATAACTTACTCGTTAGGCCAAAGATCAAAGAGTTGATACTGAGACTGATAAAAATTAACTGAAACAATAAACTTAAAATAACAGAATCGATTACACGATATAACTCTAACAATGGTCGATAAACCTCAGCCCACCTCTAGTGTAAGGGTACTAAACTTCGCAATAAAACAATTTGAAAGTTGTTAAAGATTTTACAGCGAATAGCAACAGACTGTAAAGTATAAATACTTCAAAATTAATTAACTCTTGTTATTGATTTAACTTAGCTGTTTCGAATTGGAATTACAATCCTTTTAAGTAAATATAATAATATTTATATATTTTAATGTAAACGAACGATTTTAAATATTATTGAACAAGCATAGATGTTTTTTATCTGAATACCGGTGGATGAAAAGTTAATTGTTCATATATACATAATTTACATCATTTTCACTTGGAATAGTCAGTAACTACTCCAACTGCTACGATCCTTACAATGCGTATTACGTAAATTTACTTCTTTGCTAAAAAAATATGTGTCTTCAAATTGAACCAAAGAGCTGACTGTTCCCACTAAAGGATAAAAACAGTTCAAGCTGTTTTCGCATTTCAGTCTACTATGTTTACGTATCATTATCATTTCAACCGAAAGACATCTACTGTTAGACATAGGTCTTCCCCAAGTTTCGCCTCATTGATTGATTCTGTGCATTCACTGAACTCTCGCGGTCTTCACCAGCCGGTCTATTCAGTAAACATCTCACCGTGAAACATAAGTAGAGTAAGATAGAACTGAATCATCATTCCATCTTCATTAAATGGTTTGATAGCTCACTTCCTGTTCACTTCACCTAGATATTCACGGTGAGTGATTTACAGAATTGCACTACAGGTCATTGGTCAACCTTATGTGGGACCTTTCAAATACTGCATCTTGCGGTACACCGCGGTCACCACTCCAGAAACATTATGATCTATAGGCCATCCGTTCTGTGAGCAATATGTCCTGTCGACTTCCTACCTTTGTTCTCCTGCGACTCTCATCATTGCCGATTCGATGTCGCGGGGAAACTCAACGCATACGCAACGTATAGCGATCCCATGTCCAAAACAGAGGCATATGAGAGGTGGTGGACCATAGTCAACTACGCGGGTCTAATGCGGGTTGTTGGATGGAACGTCATATCATAAACACAATTTGATATCACTAACGTATAACAGTTATAAGTTTTAGAGGTATATGATAAATTGAAAAGCACTTATCTAGTTCAAATGTAACCACAGTGGTCAATCACGAGAGCTATTCTAATAAATTAATATAGCAATTTAACTAAAGGTCCAACTCACGTTAATTACGTTAACCGCTTTAGAAGCGGCACGGTCAACGGCCAGTGGCCCAGTTGTTGAAGTTCCAACTAGTATTTTGTTAGTTGCTCAGTGTAGTTAATGATCGTGTAAACTCTGCCTTACATTGCACAGGTAGAATGAGCTTTGTAGGTAATTCTTGATAGTACCTGGGTTATAGGTACTTACATGTTTTGAATTCTCTCTACACGGATAAAAATCTGTCTGTTTTAGTCGTCCCAAACAGGAGGACCGATTTTAGCGCGGTTAATATTTTGAGCATAAGGTTGGCACAGGAGCGTGCAGATTGGCACCAAAAAGGCTTTTCCTAGCAGTGGACGAAATCAGGCTGTGTATAATGATGATGATTTTTAGGGTTTCGTACCCGAAGGGTCCCAACGGAACCCTATCACTCACGTGTCCGTCCGTCTGTCCATCGTCTGTCACACGGGTTTTACAAACAAACGGCCAACCGTTTGGCCAGCTACAATCTTCAAATGTTCACAGTATAAGCATGTAATTGACCCAAAGCCATACAAATTGTCTTTTTTTTTAATGTTTTAATAGGCGTCCATACAGCTAAAAGGAAAAAAATATTACCTACCCCATCGAGTAGGATATCGTTGTTTATTTATTTTATTTTAAATGGAACAACAAATAATTAAAGCATAAAGATATAAAAATTAACAATTATGTAATCAACAGCGTTATTCACAGCAAACCAGCAAAATATTAATAACACGATTCAAAGAAAAATTCAAAGTAATAAAAATATTTATGCATATATAAAACAGTGATTTTAAACTTTAAATAACAAGTATGTGCATATAATCTCATAATAAGTACATGTGCAATGAATACAAAACATATTGACCTACAATAATCTAAGATGAAAAGTATAATTCTATCTTTTCCACATCTAATTCCTTGATCGCATTGGGAGTCGAATTTCGGAATTTGCCACGTGTTGCACATAATAAATCGATGTCAAGAAAGAGTTTATTATTATATTCAAAAAGACGTTGCAACGGTGCTCGTTGCGTAGATAACTACTGTATTTTTTATTTAAAAAAAATATTGGAATACAAAGGAATGAGAAGCAAAGGAAATTTTGTTCCGAATAATATTATAAGTTCCCATTAACCTATGAACTTGAAATGTGGTGATAATGTGTTGTTCAGTTTGTGTTTATTATTACGTATACTTTTCAATAAAATACCAATACATTAACAAATCAGTTTTTCTTTGAAATTCCCTCATTTTTTCTATTACAACCAACATAGCTAGTGATTATTATATGTTTTTTGTTGCTTATTAAATAATTATATTCAGGGTATATGCAGGTAAAGAAGAAGTGTTAACTACCCACAAAACTTTCAGTACAAATTGTGCATACATCACGAAACTTGCGCTTATTGCGTACGTTAAGTAAAATACGAGTATATGTAGTTGTTTCAAAAGAAGTTCAGAGTTTTGCTTATGTTTATTAGAATATATGAGAGATTCGCGGTTATGTTTTACAAGACTGGCTGGTGGCAGGTAAATGTTTTAAACATAAATAAAGACGGTTTTTGGCTATGCACAGTCACTTATAAATAAACCTCAGAAAAATACAAAATTAGTTCTATACTAATATTATTACAAATCCGAAGGTGTGTGTCAGACTGTTAAGTTTTCACGTCTAAACCGCTGATCAGATTTTGTTGAAACGCAGGCGAAGCCGCGGGCAGAAGCTAGTAAAGTTAAAATAAATACTTTGTAACCTTAGACAGTGTTCATGAATTCAGGAAAAGTATGGAGCAAGTATTTATCATACAAATAAAGTGTTCTAAACATTGTAAAGCTGCAAAAGCGTGTTGTGCTACGCGGTCGTAGCAACACCTACGGTGTCAGCTACGCCGTAGCTCAGCGCGAAGCAAAGCAAGAAACGCGTTGTGCTTTTTTTTGCACGATGGTTTGAATAAAAATATTCGAGCTAATTTTCATTAAATGTCATCTTTAACATAAAATCACTCTTCTGTGAACACTCACTAGAACAGTACGCGTCGCTCCAAATAATAGATCGTCAACCTTTTTAGTTGTTTACTTTTGAATTGAGCTCACAGTTTGTTAGAATTGCTTGGATTATAAATTGCTAAGTGCTTCAATAATGAAAACGTGTGCAGCTTGTAATGTGCAATTTAATGATGGAGTTCAGTGTGGGAGCTGCAGGAAACATCTGGATTTTGGATGTGCAAACATCTCCGAAGCCGGATGGAGAAAGCTTGGTGCTAGTAGAATGGCTCAATGGAAGTGCCCCGCTTGCCGTACGTCGTCACCGGCTGTGCTCACCCCGGAACCAGCCTCCCTCGAAATCATACTGCAAGAGGTTCGCGACATGAAACGCCAGCTACGTGATTTACCGACCCTGGTAGAGGATATCAGACTAATCAAAGATGAGTTAACCGACTTGAAGATGACATGTGATGGCACCGTTGGTAGACTCGACGAGTTAAACACACGTCTCTCGGATGTTGAAGCAAAAGTGTCGGCATTTGATAAGCTGAACGAAACTGTGAGTTGCCTGCAGGCTGACTTAGCGAAGTCAAAGTTTGAACTGGCAACGTACGAACAGCGATCCCGACTTAACAACGTGGAAATTAAGGGAGTTCCCATACGAAAAGATGAAAATCTTTTTTCGGTCATTGAAGCGATTGGCCGGAAGGTAAACTACAGCTGCCCCAAATCCCAGGTGAATTACATTTCAAGGGTGCCTATGTACAACTCTAATGAAAAACTTATTATAGTGAGTTTTTTAAACCGCTATGTCAAGGAAGATTTTATCGCAGCTGCACGTGCCGTTAAGGACCTTTCCACATGCCACATCGGGTTCCAGGGCTCTTCTCAGCGTGTGTACGTCAATGATCATCTGAGTATAGAATATAAGAAGCTCTTAAGTAAGGTTAAGATCATGGCCAAAGAGAAACATTACGAATTTATATGGGTAAAGCATGGTAAAATTCACATATTAAAAAACGCTAATTCTAAAGTAGCTATTATACGAAAAGAATCAGATTTAAACAAGATTGTATAATGTGCTTCCTAGCTATTCTAAGTTTTTTAGAAATTATATTTTACTGTTTTATTATAAATCAATCGCTCATAATAATTATCTTGATCTTTTGTATTTCAAAACTTTGTTACAAAAGGTTTAACACCTCAGCCGCACTAATGATTTCGACACCTTTCTGTTGTTTGGCACAAAGGATCCTTTGTTTTTCTTATCGCACTGTTTACTTCAAAGATCTAACGTATTTCAATATATTTTGCTCGCTCGCACTTATGCGCACCACTCATTGCTGCTAGCTTTTTCGCACAGTTGTTTACTACCTAATTTCGCATGATCATTGTTCTTGCACAAACTTTTTTGGAGTTTACCTTCCAAGCATGTTTATATTTTTATTTTACCCTGTTATGCATTGTTACATATTCAAATGTTTAATTATAATACGTTATACTGACTTGTATACAATTATTGAGTGTGGTTACCGTGTCTAATAACTTAAACATATATTATCAGAACGTTCGCGGTCTCAGAACGAAAACTCATTCATTCTATCGTCAAATGTTAATGAACTCGTATGACATTATAGTACTTACTGAGACATGGTTATTGGATGGGGTTTTAAATTCTGAGTTTTTTGACGAACGGTACATTGTGTGGCGTCGGGATCGGGACTACGCTTTAACCGGGCAATCGCGGGGTGGGGGGGTACTTATTGCTACTCGCAGAGAATTATCAGTTATTTGCCAACCTAAGTTTCATTCTACAGCGGAGGACCTTTGGCTATCCTTACGCCTAAAAAAAACTTCTACTCAGAACAATATAAACTTGAATATTTGTGTTATCTACTTATGTCAACAAAACTCAGGTCTTTCTTTTTCTTCGCAACTTGCTAATTTTCTGGCAAAATTAAACGATGTAGTTATTAATAATGTTACTGATACCTTTCTCGTTGTGGGCGACTTCAACATGAGTGGTATTAACTGGGCCCCTCCAGAAAACCTTCCACTTGTCCCATTGAATCCAAACAGTAATGATGAAATTTTATTCTGTGATGAATTATGCACTCTTGACTTAGGGCAATATAACGTGGTGCCTAATAGGTATGGTCGATTTTTAGACTTAGTCCTTTCCAATCAACTAGTGAATGTAACCGAATGTTCTAGCCCACTGGTGCCCATCGATGCCTATCATCCTGCACTATTAATTAATTTGGATTTGATAGTAACACCTCTGCTTGAGTGTGCACCACGTACTCAATTTATGTTTGATAAAGGTGACTATGAATGTATCAGTAGAGACATTTGTAAGACTGACTGGGTAGCTGAGTTCTCGGCGCGATTAATTGAGGACTCAGTGAACTTTTTTAATCAATTCATTTTTGATCTACAGAATGTATATATTCCACAGAAACTGTCTCGCAATAAAAAGTATCCCACTTGGTATAGTTCGTCACTTATCAAAACAATCAAAGAAAAATATAAATACTTTAAAAGATTCAAAACCTACGGTAATAAATCGGATGAATTAACTTTTAAGCTTCTTCGTGAAAGGGTAAAAACTTTAGAATCTCAATGCTATCGAAACTATTTGGATCTAACTGAAAAATCCATTAAAGATAATCCAAAATATTTTTGGACATTTGTAAAAAAACGTCACAACTCAAATGCAATCCCAAGTACCCTGAACTACAATAGTGATACTCTGCGGACGGGGGAATCTATATGTCAAGCTTTTTCGGAATATTTTCATTCTACTTTTCTCAATCCCATTGCTAATCAACCGATCTCTTCTCCTTGTCTTTTCACCGAATCTCTGAACACATCATCTGATATCAGCAGTATCATTGTAAATGTTGATGAAGTTACAAACTTGCTTCGAAGGTTAGACACATCTAAAGGGGCAGGTCCAGATAAAATTCCATCACAACTTCTTGTAAAGTGTGCACCTGCGATAGCTCAACCTATCTCGATTTTATTTAGAAAATCCTTAGCTACTTGTGTTGTCCCACAAATATGGAAATCAGCGTTCATATCGCCTATACATAAAAAAGGTGTGAAAACTGATATAAAAAATTATAGGCCGATATCCAAACTGTGTATTATAGCCAAGGTCTTCGAAAGAATTATATACAATCAGGTTTATTCTGCACTAAAAAATTCGTTTAGCACGTTCCAACATGGTTTTCTTAAAGGTAGGTCTACTGTCACGAACCTAATTCTTCTTAACGATTTTATTACTGATGCCATGGACAAAGGCAGGCAGGTCGATGTCGTTTATACAGATTATAGCAAGGCTTTTGACCGTATTGACCATAACATCCTCATATCAAAGTTAAATGGCATGGGAATACGTGGCGATCTACTCAGATGGATTTCCTCTTACCTTGAGAATCGGTCCCAAGCAGTAGTACTAAATAATTATGTATCTAGCTGGGTACATGTCCCTAGTGGAGTCCCGCAGGGTTCATTGCTCGGTCCTTTGTTATTCATAGTCTATATTAACGACATTGACTCCTGCTTGACTTCATCCAGATTATTATGTTTTGCCGATGATATGAAAATTTATGCCTCGATATCGTCGCAAATGGACGTAATTGCATTCCAGAACGATCTGCATAGTTTAAATGATTACTGTCTTAGTAATAAACTTGATCTCAATCCCGCCAAATGCTCGGTTATTACGTATTCTCGGCAACGCTCAGTCATTGCTGCATCGTATACCCTAAATAATCAAATTTTGCTAAGATCAAATTCCATCCGTGATCTGGGGGTTCACCACGATTCCAAGCTCAGTTTTGAGACACATGTCGATGCAATAGTCGCCAAGGCCTCAAAATCACTGGGTTTTATAATGCGGTTATCCAAGTGCTTCACTAAAGCTAAAACTTTAAAAATCCTATATTGTACTTTTGTTAGAAGCCACTTGGAATATGCGTCTGAAATATGGAACCCATGTTACCACAAATACATAAATCGTCTAGAAAGCATCCAAAAAAGATTTATAAAATACTTATGTTACCATCAGAAAGTACCATATCAGTCCGAAAATTACCTTATACTTTGTAAAAAATACCATATATTGCCTCTATTCATTCGCCGCGAGATTAGTGACTGCGTTTGTTTGATAAAAATCTTCAACAACAGTATAAACTGCTCCGATATTTTATCCAAATTTTATTTTAATACCCCTAGGAAGTCAAAAAGATTTAATCCACCTTTGCAGGTTCCATCAGCCTCCACAAATTATAGACAGAATTCGTATATTGTGCGGGCAAGTAGATGTTTTAATGAGTTGTGTAAGCAGCATGATATTGATCCATTTTTAACTAGTGTGCCATCAGTCAGGAAGTGCTTAAGCCGAAACTTTTTCAATCAGTTCAATGCAAGGTAAAGGTTGTTGTGTAGTGTGAGCAATATGTTAGTATTGATTATGTAAGTTGTTTAGTGGTCTTGTTTGGCGATCTATTGTTATAGACGTCTTCTGAAGTGTCCAATAGATATTAAGTAATATCCAATATTTTATAAGTGAAGACTTTTAATTGGCTGACTGTCAAATTTACTGCTCTTGTTCTGTTTATTTTTAGCTGTAAGTTTTCCATGTTATCTAAATAAATAAATAAATAAATAAAAGACCACAAGTGCGAAACCCATTTTATTGACGATATTTTTCTTTTTACTTATATTTTCGTGAGTTTGTGTAGTTATGCAGGCGGAGGTTAATTGCCGGAATAAATGCTCTTATTTGCAAAGTTCTTCGACCATTGAAACGGTACATTATGCCAGATGAACATAGGCTATTTGGCCATACTAATATTATAAATGCGAAAGTAACTAAGTCTGTCTGTCTTTTAACTTATCACGCTTAAACCGCTAAACCGATTTAGATAAAATTTGGTACGGAGGTAGTTTGAAACCCTAGGCAGGACAAAGGATAGTTTTTATCCCGGAAATCATCCTTTAAGGGGGTGGACAGGGTGTTAGAAGTTTGTATCGTGAACTAATAATTTCTCAAGTAAGGCGGCCCACACATCTATAATAATAATTATATATGGTGCGATATAAAAATAGGCTATTCAAAGTACTAAATGCTACGCAGACGAAGTCACGAGCAACAGCTAGTTGTCTATATAATACCGGCGCGGGCCGCTAGTACCCTATGTATAAATACGAGTAAGTAAGCTTACTTACTCATATTACTGGTTACTAAACTAACTTATAATCATTGCAAAACACAGGACCATATTTAAAACAACATCCAATCAATCCACCAGTACCATCATCCCTCCCGAGATTTCTTCCGCGGTTCCAACTATCAAACTTACATCCATTGTACCTACTCCCTGTAAGAATTACATCTCCGGGGCTATTTGGTGTTTAGATAGGTCTCTAACATAAACTAGTTGCGTCGCTACTCTTGCTGAGTTAGCAGAACTTTTAATAGTGTTCATGTCTCCAGAGTGGTTCCGAGACGTGCCGTCGATGTACGTTAATGTACAGGTTACTAAGTTATTATAGTGATGTGTGTTTACTTGCACATAGTTGGTGAGTAACTCTTGCAGGTGTTCTGAAAGTGGTCGAGAGGTAACATTGAGAAGAAAATCAAAATATATTATTATCATCTTTTCGTTAGAGAGAGTTAATTAAGCTGCCTCTGGGAACCCCACAGGCCTCTGACTTGGCTGTTTCAGACTTACATCTATTCTTTATATCTATATCTATAATTCTACACTAATATTTTATAGAGGAAAGATTTGTATTTTTGTATGTAACGAATAAACTTAAAAACTATGTGACCGAATTCAAAAAATATTTCATCGTTGGGAAGCTACACTATCCCCGGGTGACATAGGTACACTGACATACTTTTTAGCCCTGTATTCTTACGGGAACGGGAACTACGCGGGTGAAACCGCGAGGGTCCGCTAGTTTTCTATATAAGTCCAGCAGCCTAATTGTGTAAGTGAATTCGGCAAAGGAAACAATCTGGTTCTTGCCCAAAAACACACACATACACAAAAAAGTTGAATAATTTATTCAACTTAGGCTGCAGTTTCGTCATGATGTTTTCCTTCACCGTTGCCTGTGATGTCCAAGCTAAACTTAGAAAATACACTTGAATTTGAAAAAGTCACATTGTTACTTGCCTGGATTCGAACCTACGACCTCAAGTACGAGCGGCGAGGTCTTAGCCACTGGGCCACGAAGACATTTATATTTTGAATAACTAGTCTGCTGGCAGGTTTGCGCTTTTAAAAATTATGAGGTGGTTATTGATTTCGAATCGATTTGCCAGTCTATAGCATTAGCAGATAAAGTGTTAAACAACATAAGCAAAGGTGTTTATATTAATAAAACAACATATTTAAACCCGTAAGGAAAAGGTGTGATATTTCGGTACTTACTTAGCATCGATGTATGTTTTTTCCGAGTTTTCTTCATCCCTCGAGGCCCAATCCTGCTGTCTACGCGATGCGAAGGGCCCCCGAGACTCCGTATCCTTAAATTTCCGATGAAAACAAAGAATCCGTGAATATAGGTCCGCGGGAGCGAACGAATGGAAATTTACATCCTAATTTCCCAGGTGTATATCCACTGAGAGTCTCTATTCGTCAGTGTTATCAAAAATCGGATATATCGGGACCCTGTAGTGTAAAAGGACGGCCTGTAATTCGATTACCGCTAGCGTATGTAGCGATTGCCAGCCTTTTGATTACATTGTTTTTGGATACCTACCTTTTTTTATTTTTTTATTTGTGATGTGTTTGCTCTTGACTCTAGTCTAGGTCAAAGGTGACAGAGACTGAGTCTACGATGGAGTGAGCTTACCCAGAAGTAGCCTGTTCACTCTAACTTTGAAGAGATTCGGGTTGAATGCGTTCGGAAACACAGACGCACTTAGTGAGCTCCATTCATTTGCTGTGCGCATTATGAAGGTATAACGGTGGTGCCTGGGGTACAATGGTTTTCATTTACCAACGATTGTCTTTTCCCGTGTTTTTCTGGTAAACATGTACTTAATTTTTGATCCTGTACCTACATGTGTTTTGCCCTGAATAAACGATTATATTATTGAAAAAGGAATTCTATGCTCTAGTGTATTGAATTAATATGGAACTCAAATGAAGAAAAATACTATTCCTTCTTCGTCAACGTCACCATGTTCATCAATATAGTTATTCGGGATCTTGAATAAATATACCACGAAGAAGAATAGTGTAGCTACCCATAATTTTGTGCCCTTTGCTAAAAAAGTAATTTGCTTAGGCCGTTTGTGAATTGTCTGTAGGTACGTATCTAAATGCAAATAAATATGAAAGTATCTACCATAAACTCAGATCAAATAAAAAGTCAAGATGGAACGTTGCAAACAACAAAGTGGGCGTCACTTTGTTGTTTGCAACGTTCCATCTTGACTTACGCTTACGCCTTAATTTGTCATTCGAGCTCATAGATCAAATAATAAAGCTCAACTGACAAGCTAAGGGGTAGTTTTGTTGTCGTGTGCGCGTGTAATTGTGTATTTATACGGCAAGGCATAGTTTGAACCGGCTTCACTTTGTTGATTGCAACGTTCCATATTGGCTTTTGATTTGATCTGAGACCATAAATAAATATAAAACACCATAATAAATATAAAACATGAACAGGCATCGGCATTTGAAAATTTTTGGCATTGGTTCACTTCAATATGCATCACTCGCATTCATTGATGAATTTTGAAGCGAGCCAATTTTTGAAGTCAGACAAGAGCCAGCTGATTGACGGACAGACACCACGATACCAACGCCACTCAAGCATCGTCGAAACGACGGCAATGAAAAGGAACGAAGTTCCAAATAAAGCTTCAGGCTTGGAGACTTGCAAAAATTTCAGCGTTTGACATCTTCTGTCCTTTCAAATTTTTTTAATGATACGATATGCCGTCCATTCTTTTCAGTGCCTGGGAAAACAAAAACATTTCCAATTAAGACAGATCCGAGGATAATAATACCGGCCAAGTGCGAGTCGGACTCGCGCACGAAGGGATCCGTACTTGGTAAATTGCGGTTTACGATTAATGACGTATTAAAAAAAAACTACTTACTAGATCTCGTTTAAACCAATTTTCGGTGGAAGTTTACATGGTAATGTACATCATGTATTTTTAGTTTTATCATTCTCTTAAGTTACAGGGGGCGGGGGACATATTTTAACACTTTGGAAGTCTCTCGCGCAAGATATTCAGTTTAGAAAAAAAATAATAATAGAAACCTCACACGTATGGGCTATAAAAAAAATGAGTTTCAGTTCTAAGTTTGAGGAAACCCCAAAATGTATTGTTTTTTTTCTTTTTTTTGAGTGAAAATCTTAATTCGGTTCTCAGAATACATCTACTTACCAAGTTTCAACAGCATAGTTCGTATAGTTTCGGAAAAAAGTGGCTTTGACTTACGGACGGACAGACAGACAGACAGACATGACGTATCCATAAGGGTTCCGTTTTTTGCCATTTGGCTACGGAATCCTAAAAACCGCGAAGTAAAGTTAAAATTCATTATAGTAGGATAGTCTGGTAAGCACGAGTAGGTACGTAAAATCCACTAATTGCAAGCGACAGCTAAACTAAAGCGCTTTTCTGATTGCCGCTCCGTCTCGCCGCCGCTAGTGGTGCTCGAGACGCTGAATTCGTCACCTGTTGAAAATAATTAGTCAAAAAAAATCAGTACTAAAACAAAAATGCAGGTGCTGCGTAATGCTCGACATCTAGCTTTCTGTGTTAACCACTCGACGCGAGAACTCGAAAAAAAATCAGACTAAAATTTCGGTGGGAATTTTTCAACGAACGCAAACTATTCGTACGAGTGTGCTCGCTCGTCTGACGAAATCACAAGTGGAAAACAAACCTCTTTGGGATCGGCGCAATTTTAATATAGATTTAGGTTGGGTAGGTAGGTATAGCTAGATGTAGGTAGATGCAAAAAGTAATCGTGCATGGAACAAGTCGTGTAGTTACAAATGTGGAAATTGGTAGCTATGCACTTGTAGGTACGATCATGGGCGCCGGCAGAACTATTTTTAGGAGGGTGCGTGCATCTTCAGCACCCCGCCTGAATTAAGCAAATCAATTAGGTTTATTTGGCAGTGGCTAAGATCACGCCACTCGTGCTTGAGATCATGGGTTCGAATCCGAGAAAGTACCAATGCGTCTTTTTCAATTCATATGTACTTTCTAAGTCAATCTTGGACATCGTTGACAACGGTGAAGGTAAACATCGTGAGGAAACCTGGACTTATAGTGAGTTTATTATAAGATTATGCCCCATTGGTGTAATTGCTGCAAGGCGTTCCAGTGCGAGGATAAACAAATCAATAAATAAATGGAACTAACTTTGTCAAGTAAGCAGAAAAGTATGAAAATCAAAAGAAGAAAGATGCAATAGGCAATAAAATTTCAGCACCTCGCCTCGAATACTTGACTCGTACTTGATTTTCAATTGTGAGACTATTTTTTATATTTTATTTAAGACCACTCCCTTGCACCAATGGGGTTTTAATAAAATCAGAAATCATTTATTTTGCAAAGAATGCGGGAACAAATTAACATGTAAGCATTATAAAAGCAGTTCCAACACACTCTACCAAAGAGTAAAATAATACGGCACGCAAAAGTAAAAAATATTTATATCTACCAGACAAACAATTAAAAAAAACAAACATAGTACAGGTAAGTGCATCTACAGCCATCAAAAACTATCTAAAATTTGTAACCTTATAATAATTAGATAATGATATGTACCTAACTATGAAAGTGTAAAATTTGTTTATAAGGTCCCCGGCTACTTGATTTTGCCTGCTACCAATCCTTTAAAAGAAGAGATCATTTTTTTTTGGAGATAGTAAAAAAATCGTAATCCACTCAATGTTCATCTGTTAGAACATTCTGACATCGGCAGAGATAGCAAATAAAATTAAAAGGAACTCCAGAATAAAAGGACTTGATCAAGTTAATTAGTGAGAACGTTTTGTAGAACACTAATTGACTATTTTTTTGCGCTGGTGGCCTTTTGAGGACAAAAGTCAAAGTAGATGGCCTCATTAGTGCTGAAATAGTCTTATGCGGCCTGGCTTTTGTGTTTCTTGTATAATATACCTACGTTAATTATGTTGTGCTTCTAGAGGTAATGGTGATTTCTCGGTAGAACGCAATGCCGACGTGTACAGAGAGGAACACATAAATCTTAACTTAAGACCACTTTCTTTGCCTTTACCGTAATTTGTAGGTTCTTTTTTAGTAATGTTTTGTTTGCTTTTCGTTTTTGAATAAGTCCCCGGGAAAAGTAATTTTGATTTTATTGTTCGTAGATATAACCACATATGAAAGGGCGGATCCAGGATATTTTTCTGGGAGGGGCACAAGGATCGGACGGGCAAAAAATCAACAATACACAAGTTCAAGTAAGTATAGGAAGGTTTATGAAAGACAAGAATTTCACTCATGTTCTTTCTGTTCATCATCATCATCATTATATCAGCCGAAAGACGTCCACTGCTGGACATAGGCCTCCCCTAAGCGTCGCTACATTGAATGGTCCCGTGCGTCCCGCATCCAGCGGATCCCCGCAACCTTCACCAAGTCATTGGTCCACCTGGTGGGAGGCCTTCCAACCACTCCAAAACTTTTCTGCCCCATCGGCCATCTGTTGCTGTGCGAGAAATGTGCCCTGCCCATTGCCACTTAAGTTTGGCAATTCTTCGGCCTATGTCGGGAACCCTGGTTCTCTTGCGAATCTCTACATTTCTGATTCGATCACGCAAGGAAACTCCGAGCCTAGCCCTCTCCATTGCCCTTTGGGTGACTGTAAGCTTTCTGATGAGGGCCCATTGTGAGCGACCATGTCTCAGAGCCATAGGTCATAACTGGTATAACTAGGGCGTCACCAGCCGATGGACCAGTGGGGGGGGCAGTTGGTATACGGAGGATGGGAAAAGATATGCATTCTAAATACGGTACAGTGAAAAGCATATGAAGCTTTAAACTGGTAGTACGAGTCTTATAAGTTATAAGAACGGTATAAATTCCAATGGGTAACGTTCCACGAGCTCAATCATCAGGGGTTTTGGGTAAACTTCTCGACCACTTAATTATCTAAATCTTATAAGTTTTCATTAATAAGTCTTCTGTATACATTCATCATGGCCAGACCATTGAGGTGATTTTCCCCCATAGTACTTCTTAACCAGGCTGCTTAACGATTGATTTTGGTAGACCGGCCAAAATTTTCAACGCTTTTAGTATCTTTTAGGACATCAACAAATGGCTAGATTTGTTGGGTTGGGTTTATGTTGACTTAGGACTTTGATTTATTTCCATTTGGCTACTTATTTTTTAATCTCTAGGGGGGGGGCAACAAGAGACTTTTAATTACCGTGCCCAAGAAAGGTGATCTCAGTAGTTGCGATAACTGGAGGGGCATTACGTTGCTGTCGACTCCCTCTAAGGTCTTCTGTAAAATAATCCTTGATAGGCTGTCGAGGGCTGTTGAGCCTCTTCTGCGCGGAAAGCAGGCGGGTTTCCGTTCGAGCCGCTCATGCACGGACCAGATCAACACTCTTCGTATCATTCTTGAGCAGGCATCAGAATGGCAAAGGGAAAAGGCCTTTGATACGTTGAAGTGGTCCAGCATCTGGTCCCGCCTTTTGGACATTGGAGTGCCGTCAAAAATAGTCCGCCTATTGGAGAGCATTTATAGAAAATATTCCTGCAAGGTGACTCACGAAGGCCTCATTTCGGAGGACATCGCAGTGCACGCTGGTGTCCGTCAGGGCTGTCTTCTTTCGCCCCTCCTTTTTATAATCGTTCTCGACGGAATCATGTTGCGCACTCACGATAGCAGGCGTCACGGGATAGAGTGGGGATTGACCAACGTCTTGGAAGACCTGGACTATGCCGATGATCTATGCCTGCTGAGTCATACACACGCTGACATGCAAGCGAAACTGAACGACCTGCGCCAGGAGGCGGCGAAAACTGGGTTCAAAATTAACATGCGAAAGACTCAAGAGATACGTACAGGTGTGAAGAATTCTACACCGATGTTAATCGGCACAGAGGTTGTGGAACGCGTCCACAAATTCACGTACCTCGGGAGCGTCGTGTCAAAGACTGGAGGAACTGAAGAGGATATCGCTTTTCGGATTGCCAAAGCGCGAGCTACCTTCGCACAGCTGAGACCTGTGTGGCAATCGCGGAAACTGACCCGAAGGGTTAAACTCAAAATCTTCGGGTCCAATGTCAAATCCGTGCTGCTCTACGGGTGCGAGACGTGGAAGGTAACAAAGGACATCTCGCGCCAAATCCAGGTCTTCGTCAACCGATGTCTTCGTCGCATCCTCGGAATTTACTGGCCCGAGATCATCTCTAATGTAGAGCTGTTGGAGAGATGCAACGAGACCTCGATCGACCGACAGATCAAACGGCGTAAATGGAGTTGGATTGGTCACACGCTCCGGAGGGATTCCGATCACATTCCTAAACAGGCCTTAGATTGAAAACCTCAAGGAAAAAGGAAGCGAGGCCGTCCCCGTCAATCTAGGCGACGTACCGTATTAGCTGAAGCGACAAGCATTGGAATGGCGTGGAGCGAGGTGAAGCGCGAAGCTCAAGACCGATCTCGATGGAGGACTACTGTGGAAGCCCTCTGCCCCAGCTAGGGGACATAGGATCTTAAGTCAAGTAAGTCAGGGGGAGCAACTGCCCCTACCTGCCCACTCCCCCTTGGCGACACCCTTTGGTGTAACATGGGCATTCACCATCACCTTGGTTATGTCCATGTTCTTCCTAAGACGCACTCTTTCAGAAGCTCTACTGTGGTCATCGAGCATTGTACTAAGATCCTGTATGGTCTCGGCCATGACCAATATATCGTCCGCAAACCGAAGGTGAGTGATGTACTCGCCATCTTTGATGCCTAGCCCTCTTTAGTCCAGAACCTTGAAGACTTCTCCAGTGCAGAGGTGAATAGTTATTTCTGTTATTTTATTCATATATTTTAACTCCGTTAATTTGATTTGCTTCTGAGTATATACTGTGATGGAATCTCTACATTACACAAAATACCGTCTGGGGGCGGGGGAGCACGGGGACACGTGCCTCCCCCTCCGCTAAATCCGCCCTTGCACATTTAATATAATACTAGCATACAGATGCCTCATCCCATATAAGGAAATCGTGCCGACGTAACTAGCGTTTTTCGTCTAATTAAGCTGATTATTTTTATAAGTGCGATTTCGGTTCCGTTCCACGGTTATAGATGGTGTTAGCAGCGACTTGCAAGTAAAAGGGTTTTCTTGGTTCGTTAATCTTTTCTTTAGACACAGTGAATATTTGTTTTATAGTATTTTTTGCACATTTTTACAGTGGCAATGTACCGAAATGTGTTATGAAATTTAAAAAATTGAGTGGACTGCCCTAGTTAGATATTTAAAACCGCGCCATCTATTGGAATGGAACCAATTTTAAATGATCTGTTCAAATAATCTTTGAAATGTGAATTAAGATACAAATAACACTTAATTAATACAAAAAGTGGCTCCTCAATCCTTACGGACATATTAAGATGTCCGTAAGGATTGAGGAGCCACTTTTTGTATCTTAATCAAATTTATTTACTTATTTAGTAGTAAGTTTGAAAAATTTGTAGGTTCAATCCTCGATTTTGTAGTATAATACTTATAATACTTCAAAAGTTATATAGACATAAAGGTGGCTCCTCAATCTAAATGTTTGGATTGAGGAGCCACGTCAGAACAAGGAACATCATGGATTAATATTTATCATAATTTGGTATGATTTTGTAGTATTTGAGAGTATTTAGTAGACAAAATCTGAGCTCGGTTGCATTAAAATTAAAAAAGTTATCATACATTATATGTGGCTCCTCAGACCATACATACGACTCGTCAGTTTTCAAAGAAGCAGTAGTTCAATTAATGCGCAATTTCTTCGTCGTTTAGTAGTAAGTATATAAGTTTGGTAGGACAAGAATCAGTAATTAAAAATGAGTGCATTGGGAGATATGGCACATTTTAACTGGCTCCTCAATCCTGACGTTAGTGTACCTACCTGGGATCACAACGTTACTGTACCTTCTTGAGATTACAACGGAATCAAAAACCAGAGACACTAACATTTAGTATGAATGTCTACTTAATACTTAAGTAGAGATCAACATTGTTTATATTCGGTATTTGAAAAACAAATAACTTTTCGATATTCCATAAGAATTCGCTATTAAGGGTAATGTTATATGAATGAAACCAGGATGACAAGTTTTTAAATTAAATGTTTAACAAATCGACAATATAGAAATATAGGTAGGTATGTACAGATATTCTTCATATGTTTTAGGTATTTAAATGAATTTCTACATAAGTTAAAGAATGTATTAATATTGATTGGTTGCTTTTAAGAATTTTACAGTAAGAATCATAGCCGTCGTAACAAAACATCTCATCCTTCATTGGGTAGTGACATTTATAGTGCCCCATGCCAGCTTCGCTAATTCCAGCAGCCTAATTGTGTAAGTAAATTCGGCAAAGGAAACAATCTGTTTCTTTCCCAAAAACACACACATACACAAAAAAGTTGAATCTTTATTCAACTTTTTTGTGTTTTCTTTTTTGTCTTTGTTGTGTGTATTTCCTTTCACTTTGTAGTGTTTTTATTTGGAAGTCGGTTGTATTTGTTTCTAAAAGAGAGATTTTTATTTTTCTGCTTTTTAGCTGTGGTACATAATGAGCAATTTCTTTAGTACCTTTAATTGTCAAAGCCAGAACTGGGGGGTAACCACAAGCTCTTAGAGTAAGGTTATTTTGAGATCGAGTAAGTGACAGATGTATACAAGTCAGATACATCTGTCCCTTACTCGATCTCAAAATAACCTTACTCTAAGAGCTTGTGGTTACCCCCCAGATTACTCGAATAACATGAATCTTGAACATAACCGGTGGAATGAGAATCCGTACCAGGGTGAACTGTACACATTTTCCTTCCCCCTTTAGATCATACTGGCGCGAGGTGGTATGACATGGTGTAACTGTAAACAATAAACAGACATGCCATTGCAGCAATCTCGAGAGATTTACCGTCATTTATAAAACAGTTCTGTTGTATATCTCCAAAGTTCTTAATCATTCTTTCATCAGATTTTCACCCAGCAATCGATTTCGATCTTCGGGAACATACTCTTTCTAACAATAAAATAATTTTCAGAATCGCTCCACAATTGACGGAAAAGTCGCCGAACATAGAAACCTCATCCTTTTTGGAAAATCGGTTACAATCGGGGTAATTTATTTATTTATCAATTATGGAGGGCTTGCAGCTAAAACAAACGGAATACAATCAAGTAAAATAAAACCACGCCACATTTTTATTGCATGCTACATAATTTATCTAGTAGTAGACGCGCTTCGATCGACAATCTATTGAACACGTAATTATGACACGATATCTTGCGAAAACACCCCGATTCACACAGTAAAACGCCCATAAGTAGGCGTCTAACCTGAACCGATTTTCATCAAACTTAGCTAAGAACACTCTCGATAAAATCACCTTTCAAAAAAAAAAAACGAAATCAGAATCAGTTCATCCGTTTAGAAGCTATGATGCCTCAGACAGATACACAAATCAAATACACAGGTCGGGCCAGGCCTATGTTCAGTTGAGATGTCTTTTGGCAGAAATGACGATGATAATGAGAGATAATATAGTCAAGTAGTGGAATTTGATTTATCCAACAGATTAGTGATCGCATAGACTAATTTGTTGTATTCAATACAAGCAGATGTATGAAAAATATTCAGCTTTAATTTATTGAGGTTTCCAAGCCAGTAACACATTGTAAATTTAAAATAAAGTTTACTCATTCCGAAACAGCCCTTTCAAAAGTATGAAAAACTGTCTTAGCATTCATCATCACCATCATTGTCATCGTCATTTCAGCCGATAGACATCTACATCTGAACATAAGCCTCTCCCAAGTGTCGTCACATTAACCGATCCCGTGCGTCTCAAATCCAGTGGATGCCCGTAACCAAAGCATTAATCAATAAAAATATAATTGTTATAACGGGTTCTATGAACCTGTGTATTTACTTGTATTCTTAAAGGTAACTGTCTAGCAATCTAGGGACTGTAAATACGCACATATTATTTTTTAATTTTTTTATAACTTCATGAAAAATCGCCTCAGCAGCAGAAGGACAGATAAGCAAAATCCCGGAATATCAAAATCCCAGATTAGCAGAAGGACAGATTTGCATAAAGGCAGAAGTACAGACCCACACAGAAAACAAAAATAAAATTGAATAGTTACAATTGGTAAAATTTTATTTGAAAGTAACAAGTTTTTTTTTTTTTTTTTTTAAGCTCGCGTTTGACCACTATCTCGCCTAAGTGATGGTGTGGTCGAAACTGAAGCACGCTTGCCTAGAAAAAACCTATTCACTCTTGACCTGAAGACCCCTAGGTTGTAGCTATCAGGTCACGGCGCACAGTGTGTTCTGGTGCGCCGGTGATGGGGGGTACTCCCCAGTGGAGGGTCCGGTGACGGACAGCCGCGGCGGGTTCGCGGTGAGTGCTAACGCGTACCCGTGTTCCCGCCATAAGCGGCACAGGAGGACACCGTGGAGTTTTAGTGGGTTAGAGTCCCACATAACTGCGCTATCTCCCCGTGGTAGCGAAGATTCCGAAGATTAAGCGCAGTATGCATGAGTATTTATCCAAGCAAAAAAAAAAAAGAAAGCTGTACGCACAATGAAAGTATTTTCAAAACGCTTTGTGCGTATGGGTGGGATATTCACCATGTACCGATGGCGCATTGCCGTACGTCTTGTTGTCCGATGATGGAAAGGGCTAGGCAGAATCAGATTGTGCAGTTCCATCGCACACTCCCCGAAATGTAACCGATAGAAAACCGACAGGCTGGCAACCTCCGGCCGTCGTCGGTGTTCAAGGCTCTGGAGCTTTCAGTCGACCAGCACATCGTTCCGGATCAGTCTTTTGGCCCGTCTGTCAATCAACCCAAGTGCATCAAGTTGGTATTTGGCAGATCCGTCCCAGAGGTGAGAGTAGTACTCCATGCATGACCTTTAGATAATAATATATAAATCAAAGAGGTCAAAAATAAATTGATAATCAGGTTACTAGGATTTGTAACTTTTTTGACGGCGACAGTACATTATCTACCTTTTTGCAAATCTGTCCTTCTGCTAATCTGGGATTATGCTATTCCGGGATTTTGCTTATCTGTCCTTCTGCTGCAGAGGGGAAAAAACAATATGTGCCTTGATGAATTCCGTATTTACAGTCCCGAGAATGCTAGAAATGTTTAAGTAAAGCGCCCAATTAGTAAACAGATTATCCGAACGCTTTCTCGCTCAACGCTTCACAAGGAGTTAAAATAAGTTTTTTTTTTATTCCGAGATGCCGATCACTCAGTATCGGAATTGAAATATCGGTAATTTCGTTCCGAGATACCGAGATTCTGATATTCATGCCCAACTCAATACTATTCAAGTAATGTAACCCAAAAATAGAGTTCATCTAGAATTCTTACAAAATTCGAGCGAGCTTTTGCCCTGACTCCGAATTCTAACATACAGAAAGAAAATCCATTATACAAGACATCTAGGTTAGGCTGCAATATATTCAACATTAACATTTTGTTCGTCTATAGAGTCTAGATTCCTCCTCTGATTTGAATATGGCAATATATATCAAATAGTTAGTATAGATCACAATACCATTTGCCAATTTTGATATTCAACTGTCTAGACTGAATAAATTGAAATATGTACTGTTTGAGTGCCTACTACAGACATGGTTCCGCTGTACCTACCAGATCGATTCACAGAAGGGTTAGGTCAAGCCAAATATGTTTTATTTGTTCATGAACAATCATCATCATCATCATTTCAGCCGAAAGACGTCCACTGCTGGACATAGGCCTCCCCCAGGCGTCGCCACATTGACCGAGCCCGTGCGTCTCACATCCAGCGCCTTCCCGCAACCTTAACCAGGTCATCGGTCCACCTAGTGGGGGGCCTTCCAACGTATCGTCTTCCGGTTCGCGATCGCCATTCCAAAACTTTTCGGCCCCATCGGCCATCCGTTCTGCGAGCAATGTGCCCTGCCCACTGCCACTTAAGTTTGGCAATTCTTCTGGCTATGTCGGTAACTTTGGTTCTCCTGCGGATATCATCATTTCTGACGTGATCACGCAAGGAAATGGTCATTCCACCATGACCTTGGTTTTGTCCATGCATTTTAAGACCCACTCTTTCGGAAGCTCTACTGAGGTCATCGAGCATTTTACTGAGGCTCTCCATGGTCTCAGCCATGACCACTATGTCGTCGTCGTCATGAACAATGGTGGTTATTAAAGACCCTCGGTTCCATAACTAGATTTCTTAGTCCTTGTTTGTCTTTGATTCGATTTCGAAGAGAGTTCAACCACTCAGTACATTCACGATGATTTGCTTGATCTCTCTCCGGTCGTGTCGAATTATTGTCCCATCAGACTATGAGGAGAAGTACCTATATTGCAGATACACAAGTGCGCTATAATATATCTCGCATCGAAGGCTGCGATCGGTCGCCATGACCGAAATTCGGTCAGGAGGATTATTATTAATTTCATGGATCATACACGTGGGACACACAGAGCTTGTAAACGCCTTGGCGGCTGTAGCAACACTCGCAATACTGTGTTATATGGTGTTAAAGAATACCCTGAATTCTGTGACACAATACACCAGTGTGTCCTGCGAATCAAGGCTCTTACAACCACCAGTCCTTTCGATTATACTTTGGAATAATCTATGGAATTATCACACAAAAAAGCCGATATAATTCTCCTATCTCAAAAGAATATTCCTCGTCCACAATTTTTGTTGGACAAAACGCGTGCGTATCATTACGCCTAGTCTACATACTGCTGACTAACGAAGTAGTGTTAGCGTGAAGAAATGAATGTATCGTATCGCGCCTCATTAGGCTGGAGCTCGATTCACGCGTGCTATACAGAAAAAATATGAAGCTGGAGGATTAGGTGCGGTGTACACTGCAGTGCAGTTACGATATATTTTGATTCATACACATTTAAATGATCGAAAAAAGACTAGTTTATAAGGTTCGAGTTTTATAGTTTTTTTTTCTATCTGTAAATCAATTTTAAAACCACTTTTATAAAACACATGTGTCTGTTTTTAACCCCCGCCGGAAAAAGAAGGGAACACCCCTTCTTTTTCCGGCGGGGGTATATATAATATATTAGTTTCACGTGTGTTGCTGTGTATCTGTGTATCTGTGTGTCTGTCTGTGGCATCATAGCGCCTAAACGGATGAACCGATTTCGATTTAGTTTTTTTTGTTTGAAAGGTAATTTTGTCGAGAGTGTTCTTAGTTATGTTTGAATAAAATCGGTTCAGCCGTTCAAAAGTTATGGGCATTTTACTGTTTGAATCGGGGTGTTTTCGCAAGATAAATGCGTCGGGGGTTTTTTAAATTGTGAAATTTTTTACTTGTGATATATAAAGCAAAGAGGTCACAAATTGATAAAGGTTACTAGGATTTGTAACTTTTTTGACGGCGACAGTACATTATCTGCCTCTGATTATCTGCCAGAGAGTTTATCTGCCTTTATGCAACGGTGGTCTGCTGCAACGCTGGTTTGGTCTGTTCTTTGCAGAGGGTGCGGGAGCCTTGCCACATTTTGCATTTGAATCCAGCAATGGACGAAATTAGCGGTTGTTACATATCCAACGCTGACAGGAGTAAAATAGTCCAACATTGATTCAATTTTACTTGATATTTACTAGATTCAGCACTGGGCTGAAATATTGGATCAATTTAATATCTTTAGCACCTAGCTAAGGCACTTTTCCTACCGCGCGGAACCGATATTTGCTCGCCGAAGAAACGGACAAATGATATTGATCTTGTTTCAATAAAAGAGACACATATTTTAATAGTTGATCGCTGCCTGTTCACAATTCCGGCGAGAACTCTCTCACCAATAGTTTGTCGCAGCCACAAGAGCTATGAAAGATATTGTAATACTCGCTCAGCGATATTCACTCAGCGATGCTCGATTAGCGGTCAGAACTCACGCCATGAGACCAACCAGCCGCCGGTAACCAGAAGCCGGCCGCCCCGTGCGTCTAGTGCGGGTAATCGCCCATCGCACAAGAACACTCGCTTATAGCCGGGCGACAATACTATGGAAACTAAACACTCGCTTCTTGCTGCTCGCCAACTCGTATCTAGTTTCTAGCTTTACTCGCATCTCGCTGATCGTCGGCGGTGGGACAAGTGCCTAAAACCCTCAAGTTATGAATATTCGAATATTTAAACCTCTACTTACCTGTTAAAGTTCACATGTGGTTCACATAAAGCAAGCTTATCGCGTCGCTACCACTGTGTTATAAGATTTAAACCGCGTTCTTGCCGACGCTATAATATTAGCGCCTTTCCTCTTGAAATTACGAGTAGCTTTACCCGGGACCACAATAATTAAGGACATCTATATGTACGCACAGTTATTATGTTTGCTGTTTGTTTCTTTGCAGGTTTTGTTTGTTTTTTTTTCAGTCCATGGAGTTTAGGAGTATTAATTTATGTTACGTAACAGTAGATATTTGAGAAGAATTTTTGTCAAACGCACTTGGCATATTGTTTTAGGTATAATGTTGTTTGGCATAACATTTATCAGCATAATAATACTGCGGCATAATAATACTTTGGCATAATAATACTTTGGCATAATGCAAAGGTTAGCATAACTGTCATTTAGTCTAATTTGTTTTGCCATACGAGTATTTTGGAGTTGCATAAATATTTAAAGCATAGTATTTATTCGTCATAATAATTTTATGGGTACATATGTATGTGAACGTCGAAAATTACCTACGGGTAATAGGTAAAATTTCAAAATATCGAAAATTTTAATATCGTTTCGAATCGATTGAAAATTGTTTTACCTAAGCCACGGGGTCTCATTGCTAAGAGAGAATATTTGGTTCAAATAAATCTCACTAGATGGCGCGACATGTACACAAAAAACAATAAAATGTGTGTAAAAATAACATTTTCTGGAATTGAACATAAAAATTGTATGTTCTTGTTTAATCAACTCTCCTAAGTACAAAATTATGGAATATTGGGCTCTTCATTCACATTTCAAAGATTATTTGAACGGATCATTTAAAATTGTTCCCAGTAGATGGCGCATTTTTAAATTACTGAGGCATTCCACTCGATTGTTAAAATTTGCATTGTAACGCTTTTAGTTGCAAAAAAAACTGTAAAAACGTGCAAAAAAATACTATAAAACGAACCTTCACTGTATTTAAAGAAAAAAATATTCACGAACCTAGTAAACCCTTTTACTTGCAAGCCGCTGCTAACACCATCTATTGCCGTGAAACGGGATCGAACGCGATTGATGTCCTTACAAAAATAAGAAGATTAAGCAGATGAAAAACGCTAGTTACGTCGGCACGGTTTCTTTGTATGGGATGAGGCATCTGTATGCTAGTATTATATTATCTGTGCCTAAGCTTAAAATGTCTAATTAAATATATTTGATATAAGGACTCAAATTAATTAGGTTAAGGTGCGGCGGGGTGGCCCTTGGGTCAGCCACCAGAAAGCGTTTTATACTATTAAAGATTACGTTGAGGACAAAAAGGCTTGGGATTCAGCTGCTCCAATTAATTTTGCTTTTTATATTTTGCACCGTGAATTTTGTTTTTAATTTTGATATTTTTTTTGTTTTCTTGCAATGACAAGAATATTTACCTACTTTTTAAAGTATTATATTATTTTTAGGGTTCCGTACCCAAAGGGTAAAAACGGGAACCTATTACTGAGGCTCCGCGGTCCGTCTGTCTGTCTGTCTGTCACCAGGCTGTATCTCATGAACCGTGATAGCTAGACAGTTGTAATTTTCACAGGTGATGTATATCTGTTGCCGCTACAACAACAAATACTAAAAACAAAATAAAATAAATATTTAAGGGGGGCTCCCATACAACAAACGTGATTTTTTTGCCGTTTTTTACGAAAATGGTACGGAACCCTTAGTGCGCGAGTCCGACTCGCACTTGACCGGTTTTTATTATTGTGAATGTGAAGACTATGTGGATTTTTATTTTGTTTTTTATTTTATCGTAGTTAGTTGTTACTCATGGTCTGGCAGTTTGAGTAGTTTATGCGGCCTACCCGAATGTCCTTTCTTTGGTATGGTTCGTCGAATCGTTGAGCTCCTTAAATTCTGAGTTCAGCTGCTCGGTTATTGACAAATGCGTGCACTGACTGGACAGGTCCACTCAATCTGGGTGGTTCTTTCCTCAAAAGACCATTTCAGACATCTGTCTACATGGACTTCACATGATATAACCAAGATTTTGTCAGGACTTTAAAAGAGACTGTGACCTCTGAGTTTGTTTCGGCCTTTCTTCTCAGAGTAGTCAGATAGGAAACGCCGACCTCATCTAGTTTTAAAAAATATGATCTACATGTAAAAGTGTTTGTACAAACCAACTTACAGAAATAAAATCAATCATTTATCACCCTTGAGCCGCGAACATGTTTGTTTTATTCCCGATAAATAAAATAAATATTCCAAATAAATAAAATAAATAAATATTCCAAAGAACATAACGTGTAAATATCATTATGCATTTATACGATTATGCTTCATTATTGTTATGCCTACAGTATTTATGGCAATAAACCTACATTATGGCAACGCATTAATGCCTATTAACATTATGCGTTATGATCATTATGCTGAATTTCGTTATGCCAATGTAAATTATGGGAATATATTTTATGCTTATCATTAGAAAACCATTATAATCCAGTTTAATAAAATGGTGAAATAGTAAAACTAAGTTCCTTCCTGCGTAGTTACAAACGTCCTTGCTTGGTGCCAAACCATAAACTTCCATCTCTCCCGGGGCACTTCTTCTCAACGAAACTAAAAAGAAAATTCATTACGGTACATATTTCTGTGCCAGTTGTGAGTAATTCATTACAGCCGTATTTTAATTAAATCTTCCAGTTTCCGTAGGGAGCGACATAATGTTGTAATTCGTGCTTGAAAAAGCAGTGCTCTGAAGTAAAAACTGGTCTGAAGAGTAAATATTTCATGAAACTAGAGAAGTATGAAATAATACGTGACATTACTCAGACCCTATCATATTATATACCCGAATCCAGTGTCATATAAGCAAGCATACAGGTTCGTATATAATATTTGGTAAATACCAAACTGAAGGAGCAACTGGTCTGAAAAGTATAGTTATATATGCTACAAGTGCGGAAGGTAGGTGATTTCCGATGAGTGGCATTTTTATTCACGAGCGAGCGAAGCGAGTGAGTGGATAAATCGACACGAGTCGGAAATCATCTTACGTACGTGTATCATACAACATTTTACTATGCATTGTGCGAGGAAATATATAAATTAATAAAATGGCGGGCTTATTCAAGCGCGATAAGCATATCCACAGATTAACTAATAGTTCCTCGGGCATATCTACTGCGCATGTGCGAATAGTTGTCACATCGTAACGCAATAAGGCACGAGCAAAATATACGTTCTGCCAAACATATTTAATGAATATTTAAAATTAATTTGTTGATCAAAATCTAAATCTAGACTAATTAAAAACGCCTAAAATGAAGTATTAGATTTATTTTACTTTTTATATGAATGATAATCTGTACATAACTAATTTTTAAAACCTTTTTCAAATAATAAAAACTCTATGCGTCGGGCTGACGTTGGAGTTAAAATTTTTAAAAAATACAGGAAAGTAAAAAGCACTAGTGAAAAAAAGTGACACTTTCCGCACAGTTTGGCTGCTTGGAAAACCGCTCTTTTCGAGGACATGCAATGTAAAATATTTTATGATAGGAGAGCAGTACAAAATAATATATGACGTCACTCAGACCCTATCGATGTCGTTGACCCGAATTTAGCGTCACATCAGCAAGCATATAGCTCTGTGTATAATATTTGGTAAGGTCTCAAACTAAACGTGGTGTAAGCATTCCCAATTGCCTTGAGGGACGCCGGGCTGCCTCTCAGCCGCAGCCGTCCTCTCGAGGCCCGGCCGTGAGAACGATAGGGCACACTCTCTCTGTGGCCCCCACTTCAATCCCCCTTATTATCCCCTTTTGTCCTTTTACCTTTTTGCACCTGTCTGGCTGAGTGACGTGTTAAAATGCAAAAAGCTGTGTTGACTATAGTAAAATGTGGAAAGCGTAAATGAAAAGGATTTGGAAATCCAAAGGATCGGTACTGCTCTCTTGTGATGCAGTTCTTTTCCTGTAGGTTCTAAGTGTAAAGAATATCGACCTGGACAGTTTTACGCTACCGGAAATACTATGTTAGTAACTAATCCAAGTGAACACCGATAAATTCCGTTTTATTGAAGAAGCAGCGTTTTGGGCAGAAAAGTATTTTATCAAGTGTAATTAATATCCAGCCCAGATTAGGTGTGAATGATAAGAGCATGCGTCAAACAATTACCTTTAAAAAAATCGGTGAGACCTGGGGGGTAACCACAAGCTCTTAGAGTAAGGTTATTTTGAGATCGAGTAAGGGACAGATGTATCTGACTTGTATACATCTGTCACTTACTCGATCTCAAAATAACCTTACTCTAAGAGCTTGTGGTTACCCCCCAGGACTTAAATGTTGAGTTTAAAAACAAAACTAAGATCAAGATTTTAATGTAAACTAACGCAAATTTGCTGCAGCAAATGCATATTAAACGAATATTTCAGTTACCCGGCTGTGTAGTCCAGTCAAATTGGTGATCAACCTCGGAATGACAGCGTTCCAAAAGTTGTCTTACTAAAGCACCCTCAGCACAAATTGCAGTAAAATCATAACTTACCGATAATTGATCAAAAATTTTTTAGAACTCTAAATTAAATCTCTCATTCCCTTTAATTATGCTTAAATGACTGGGATATGTACTAAATATGCTCATACACTACGAAGTATATATAATAACCCAATGAGGTCAGAGCGAAAATGCATGCATTAACATAATAGGTCTATTGTCTAAAGCGGATAGCTGGAATATTTGGTCACTTTTCATATTATTCAGAGGCTTTATAGATCTTTTTGGAATAAAGTTACTTGACGCGGCTTGCGGTAGAAGTTGCATTGTAGGAATCGTCACGTAACGAAAAAGCGTTATGCGAGACGTTCGGTCCCGTCCGGCGTAGTTCGGCAATTATTGGCAAGCCCTAGCCACCAAGTTCGTCCATTGACTTTTATCTGATGGTCAGAGTATACATCCGTTAGATAAAATTGTTTTCCTATAACTATCAACAATCAAAATATCTATATTAAATTACATTCGGAGTTGAAGAAAAGGCCGTCAGGAACGAAGTTCGGGGTCGACCGCACTCGTTTTTTTTCTGAAATACCGTGAACGTTTTTGTCACTATTGATTCTATACAAAACACAGCTACATAGTACCCATCTACAAAATATGAACAACTACCCTAAACATTTCAGAAAT
Organism: Orthosia gothica; assembly: GCA_949775005.1. NCBI lineage: Eukaryota > Metazoa > Arthropoda > Insecta > Lepidoptera > Noctuidae > Orthosia > Orthosia gothica. The sequence goes on from CATKRY010000114.1 coordinate 163,237, forward strand.
CCGCCTCTCAAAGTCTTGCACGAAGATATTATCGCATGCAAATGCCTGAAATAAAGCAATATCTTGAACAATAAGGCTCAAAGACTTGCAACATGAGTGTGGGTGGAGGTATCCGTCTTGAGCACAAAGCTTTCGAGAATACTTTGTTGTTAGTTCATTGCGCCGGAAAAGAAAATTTGTAGGACACCTGTAGTTACTGGGATGTAACAATGTGCACAGTTGTGTCGTACTTTGTTGTGCTGTGTGTCTTCTGTACGCGCCTGTAGCAATTTGTGTGAACAAAGAGGGGAAAGATTTGCGTTTTGGTAGTCGTTGACTCTTGGAAATTTTTAATTGGCTTTAGATTAAATCTAATGTTATTCGTGGATAAAATGTACTTCATAAACTGAATAATTAAGTACACTAAGACTTCTTAAAACAACATTTCAAACCAAATTTTACAATATTACTTGCAAACAGATATTTTCTTTAAATACCGAAACGAAAATTAACAGTTTTATTTACTTATTTCAATCAAATGTTTGATATTTATTGAAACTAAATTGAAATCTAAAATAAACAGCTCTTCAAAGGGCGTTATATTTTTAATCCATCGAATATCTTAGTTTTAGAATGTTCCGGTTCTAGAAAGGAGCTTAGTGAGTACTTATGCAACCATCAATCTACCAAACTTTATCCCAACTATTTTGGGGTCAAACCCACCGCACTATTCCCAAACCACTGCAACTCCTGAAAACCAGAATCAACGAAGCTGGACGATTTCCCGGAAAATGGATCCCGCAACGAAATTAATCAGAAAAGAATAACGGAGAAGGAAAAAAAAACATAATTTCCTCTTCCCTCCATATCAAGCAGGAGACCGAACAAACAAAGCCAATAGGCACAAAGGGTCGTTTACAACTGGGATAAGCCCAGTTGCCTAGCACCACTGATAAAAAAAATATCAAATCAAATCAACCCTTATGGGGAATTTTTAACTGCACCTCTATTTAGAAATTTAAGCAAACAAAATATCTCCACTAATAACCTACTGCAAAACAATATTACTCACCGTAAAACAAAAATACTGATTTGCACACAAATTATTCAATTAAATATAAAATAAATGTGAATTAGTCCAAGAGCGAGCGAAGCGAGCTCGGGAGCTTAGGGCACCCCGACACGGATAGGTTAGGTTCGAAGGAGATGACGGGAGCTGAAGTGAGCGAGCAAAGCGAGCGAACTCATCAACTCAACGTCATCTCCTTCATGTTAGGTTACTTTAGACCCTGCAGACAGAAATAGGAGCCCTGCGCAGCGGGGCTCCGTCGACTTTGTTTCGTTTCCCCCCCTCCCTTAAAACTTAAATATTTTGTTGCACTCGAAGAATTATTAGATTTACTTTTAGTTAACAGATAGTTATTCAGTAAAACAGTTAAGCTTTAAAGATCTAGCAGTATAGTATAATTCATTTATTTGATGAGCAAATTTAGTGTGCAATTCAGTATTTTTGGTAGTAATTTCGAATATTTTGATTGAAAAAAGGGGAATTACAGTTAAAGTATTAAATACCACCCATTCTTTATTTGCTCAAACATGAGTACAGTACACACAACAAATTGTCAATATGCAAGATATGTTAAAAAAGTAAAATACAGAGCGTCATGTTTGCCTTAGTTTGTAATGGCATGCAAATATTAATAACAGAATATAAACCAAAATAATACAATTCAAATCAAAATAATAAAATCCAAAACAAAACAATAAAACTCAAATCAAAATCATAATTGCAAAATGTCATGTAAATCAATGATTTAAAAAATTACAAATGTCAATATTATCATTCCAGATCATTAATATGTGAGCTGTTATATTTGATGCCAATAATAGCCGAGACTATCGATCGAGATTATGTTGGGGTCAGCATCCTGTATTTCCGGATGCAGTGGAGCCTGACCCATCCACGGACCGACTTCGACAAGCGTTGCTTGACCTTGAAGATCACCCCGTGCGGCTGTTATTATAGTAACGAGCTCCTCATATATATAGGTCTCACTATTACATAAGTACGCACTTATATAACAGTGGGACCTACATTATAGATTAGCTGAAGGTAATGCTAGCGCTCTATAAGCCCCTATAAGCCTAGTCATTCGTCAACGCCTAGTCACTGACGGTAGAAACTTGACGTGTGTAATCTCAGTCCTAAGTCTGGGATAAGAAGGGTTTGGCTTTGAGATGTTAAATAGCAACGTAAATTTTAACTGAAGGCCATCAAGTTCAAGTACGTGTAAAGGACGTTAAGGCGCTTGTCCCACCGCCGACGAGTCAAGCGATTAGCTAACGACTATTTTCTCGCTGAAGAAACGTACAAAAGATATAAGATCCCGTGTCAATAAAAGAGACACATATAGTAATGGTTGATCGCTGGCTGTTCACACTGCCGGTGATACTCTCACAAGAGCTATAAAAGTTATACTCGCTCAGCGATAATCGCTTGCTCTCTTGGCAATCAGAACTCACGTCGAGAGACCAACCAGCTGTCATTTCTACACACAGTGCGGTCGCCCCGGGTGAGTGGTGTGAGTAATCACCCCCCGGACAAGAACACTCGCTTAGAGACGAGCAACAAAACTATCGGAACTACACACTCGCTTCTCGCTGCTCGCCATCTCGTTTTTAGTTTCTAGCTTTACTCGCTGATCGCCGGCCGGCGGTGGGACAAGTGCCTAAAGCTTAATGTACTAATCCATCTATTTTTGAAGATAATAATATTATTATAATAATAATTGTTTGGAATAAATAAATACAAATACAATAGTTTATAATTCGTGTGGCCGGCACGATACGTCTGGTCAGATCAAATCAAGATGATAACAGGACTAACAGGAAGACAGAGTATCCTAAGTGAATCCTTCAAAGCTTTTCAGGACGGAGTTTAAAAATTCAAAGCTTTTTATGGAGTTTCTTGTGCTTTCTTCATCCTCCATAACAAGCTTATTTTCCGAATGCACGGTAGAACCAATTTTTATTACTTGTAAATTTTAACGTTCAAAAGTGCCGCATAATGGCCTACTTGAAATAAACCCCTTTGACTTTGACTAATTTATATTATTTTTTAATAACATAGGCCCCAGGTGACAGATGACAGTTACATCAAGAGATTATGCGGCATAAAGCTTAGTCATAACCAGTTTAGCTTGTGACAAAATCCCCTACCCTCGTCTCTATCCCTATGTATAGTAAAGGATTTTGTAACATTATCATTCATAAAAGGTGGCGAGGACTGACACTGTCCTATATTATTCCCAAACAGTATCTCCATTGAAATATTGGATAGATAATAGTGTTGTATCCTGTGATTTAAAGCGTCGTCGGTTACCGGAGCAGTCCTTATCAGGCCTCATTTTATGACCGCGTAAATAATGGACATTTTCAAGAAAATTTTATTCAATTTCCTGGGTATCTGCTTTGAATAGAGGATGTTTTACATAATAGTTTGTGGCTTGGCATCGTACGTGTTAAAAATATACACTATTATTTATAAAAAATCGCGATGTTGTTTAGCTGCTGATTAGCAGATGTTTATAAGCGTCACATGCCCCGTACGTCACTAGTCTCCGATTTAGTTGAAACTTTGTGAGGATATAGTTCTCAAATTGTTCTATTAAGTGCGTTCTATGAAAAAAATGTACCTCACGGGTTTCGCTAAAAAAGGCAAACAAAAATGTATCTATTTTAAAGTTTTATTCGTACGTATCTACTTGAAATTTGTTTGCCACATCTGGGCACTGCGAAAATCTTTTGGTATGTGTTGGTAATGTTGAGTTTTGAAAGTATCGCATGTTTCTGTAATTAAATTTTGGTGGAGCGCTAAATGAGAACATTTATTTCAGGTAAAAAATATCTCATCAAAAATAAAATTGGTACCTCAATTTTATTTGCCATTTTTTGGTGAAACTCGAGGTACAATTTTTTCTTTGAAGGTACTAAATAGAACAATTTGAGAACTATATCCTCACAAAGTTGCAACAAAATTGGAGGATAGTGACGTACGGGACGTGTGTCGCGTTGATAGAGAATTGACCTGGTTACGGCTTCGGGAATCCGATGGATGCGAGACGGGACGGGATTGATCAGTGTGGCGACGCTTGTTCAGCAGTGACGTCCACTGCTTTTGGCTGAAATGATGATGATGATGATTAAGAAATCAAATTAATTTTCTTACCAGTTGCTAAACACAAGCAGTACAGAGATTTTTTTTATAAGTCCATAAGGTCCTTAAAGAAATAATGTTTACCTTCACACTTAGAAATGTCCTTTGTTACAAACTTATCCATGTTACGAACCATGTTTAAACGATAACCTCTCCGGTTTCATGTTCCATGCCTCCCGGAATTCCGATAAACGACTGTTCTCAATCATCTTCGATCTCACTAAATTCCTAAGGGACCCCCAAAGATATCCAACAGCCCAAATTAACACGAGGGATGCTTACTGATTGCATTACAACGATGCAATCATTAGGTGTTCCTTCGTGTTCGTCTGAGAGTGTTGGGCGTTCCAGTAACTTAATTACGACATCTACATTGGACGAATTGACTCGGAGGATTCCAGGCTTTGACTTACATACGATATATGGTGATTCTGACAGGGGAGGGATTCAGGAATTGCATTTACTGACTTAGCAACGTCTATGGGGCGTAATGGTGTTGAGCAGGAATATCTTGTCTTTATTCGTCTCTAGGAAGGGAACTTTAGTTATAAACTATTTAGTTGGGTTTGTCCCGAGTTATATGTATGGTACATAATTTTCATGCTGGTTTCACCAGGTTTCCAAAACACACAAGTGTAATATACACTTGTGTGTTTTGGAAAACTTTTTGAAAAACTTTTTTGCAAAAAAATTCCGACTTCCAAATGAAAAACTACAAAGTGAAAAATAACTTAATTTTTGGAAGTCGGTGTCCATATTGCAAATAATGGTACCTACGAAAGACACCGACTTCCAAGATTATTTGGAAGTCGATAGTATTTTTGAGCAAAAAAGTTTTTAAATTTTTTGATTATACAGATCTATACTAATTAATCTTGCACGTCTTTACAAATGCTGATTTTGCAAAAATAGAATCTTAATTATATTCATGGAAGCAGAAATTTAAATTAATTAATTAAATAATTTAACAAAACCTAGCATTGCTGAAAAGCCTGCGCTTGTTAGATGAAGAATTCGCGAGACAGTACTAGAACCCACTGGGAAATCATATAAAGTACGTTACTAATTGTTCTCATAAAATAATTTCCTTTATTTCTTGAGTAATTTTCTCAACTCTGAGAGCAATTGCTTGAGCAAAATTCTGAAGACTTCTTCACTCATGCAACTTCGAATATCCCAATGACATTTCGTGTAAGTGAAACAACACTAATGAAGCGTTATTTTGTTAAAATCACCTTTGAGGCTCAAGCAACAGATTTCACATTCCTGTAGAATTTTCAGTCGTGCATATTGTCCTGTGGGCGGCCGTAGGAACCCTATGTAACTTAGGTTGCCTAATATTGTACAATCTGCTAACTCGTAAACTGGGTGGTACGGTAATAACCTGAGACCTGGAGAAAGGATTCAGAGAGTGTATTAAAAATATGGTAATTATTTTTACACTCAAGCACATTTTTTTTTACGCTTGTTGGTTTAAAAGTGTGTATTTTGTATAAATGTTAAATGATAAATGATTTTATTTCTGTAAGTTGGTTTGTACAAACGCTTTTGCATGTCTAACATATTTTTTTTTAAAACTAGATGAGGTCGGCGTTTCCTATCTGACTACTCTGAGAAGAAAGGCCGAAACAAACTCAGAGGTCACAGTTTCTTTTAAAGTCCTGACAAAATCTTGGTTCGATCATGTGAAGACCACTTTTGAGGAAAGAACCAGCTAGATTGAGTGGACCTGTCCAGTCAGTGCACGCATTTGTCAATAACCGAGCAGCTCAACTCAGAATTTAAGGAGCTCAACGATTCGACGAACAATACCAAAGAAAGGACATTCGGGTAGGCCGCATAAACTACTCAAACTGCCAGACCATGATTAAAAACTAAGATAAATTCAAAAACAAAATAATGATCCACATAGTCTTCACATTCACAATAATCAAAATAAAATAATATAATACTTTAAAATGTAAATATTCTTGTCATTGCAAGAAAAAACCGGCCAAGTACGAGTCGGACTCGCGCACGAAGGGTTCCGTACCATTTTCGTAAAAAACGGCAAAATAATGACGTTTGTTGTATGGAAGCCCCCCTTAAATATTTATTTTATTTTGTTTTTAGTATTTGTTGTTGTAGCGGCAACAGATATACATCACCTGTGAAAATTTCAACTGTCTAGCTATCACGGTTCATGAGATACAGCCTGGTGACAGACAGACAGACAGACAGACGGACCGCGGAGTCTCAGTAATAGGGTTCCGTATTTACCCTTTGGGTACGGAACCCTAAAAAATGACTAAAGCAACTAGTGCTGATAAATAGTTTCACTAATATTTTCAATTTTGTGCAGCTCTTTTAGCTGATCGGGTCTAACGGCTTTTAGTTACTTACTTATAACTTAGAAAATTAATTACTTGTTTTTTTTTTGTGATTAGATATCGTTACCCATCCAGCTAACGGAGTTTCTCTTGGTAATTTAATTTGATCCTGTATGACAGAACTTTTTTTCCAAGTGGTTGCGATAGATACTAGTAGTTTATGAAACTGTTGCATAATAAGGGGTATTTAAACATGAGTGTGTGTTAATATCTTAACTAGATATTAAAACAATCGTGTGTATACTATGTGTGTAGTTTCATACACTACTTTATCTACACTCATACATTTGGATTGTACCTACTAAATACCTTTATACTACACCTGCTCGGAAAGTACCTTGATACTTTATCAAATTTACGGTAGAAAGTACGTCATTGCATATCGAACAAATATGCGGCGAGAAAACGCATCTGAGCGGGAGAGAAAAGTGTATGAAAATCCATTTCTTACGTGGTTTTTCTTTTTTAATTTTGGGTAAGACTATGCGCTGGTAACCTAAATATCAAAAGCCAAAAAGTTTTTACAGTGAGTTTTTATCTCCAAGTTCGCAAAATGACACTGGCCACTAGCTGTGTGTTAGATGGTGTCAAACAATTTGAAAAAAGAACATGTGAAAATTGCAGACGCCATTGGCGCCATTTTCAATTTGTGTGTTGTTTGAGGATTCAGTTTTCGTAGAAAAGTAAAATAAAACTATCAAAATGATAAGTAGTGATAGTGATGATGAAGATTTTTTAACTCCGCCGCAGTTGAAGGAAACAGCAAAAATACTGATTGTTAACCTTTTACCACAGAAATCAATTCAAAAAATATAATAAAACTTATGACGTATTATATTATTAGCCATAAATTTTAATTAGTAAAGATTTAGTTTTTTATTTTCCTCGTAGGTGTAGTATAAAGCACTATGTATCACTCGAGAGAAAGTGCGATTCCCGATCTCGGGTGTTTTAAAGCCCTCGCCTACGGCTCGGGCTTCAAACGACACCCTCGACGGTAATCGGTCACTTTCTCCTCTCGGTGAACAATGTACTATTTTTTGCATTTTCCATGCCATAAAGTCGTGATAGCATTTATCATATATTTGTTTTGACTTTGCTGGTGGATTATGAGTAATTTCCTTCGCCGCATCTAAAATATCGGGCGGAGTCAAATTTTCTTCACATTCACTGATATCAGAAATTTTTAAGCAAGAATTAAATTAATTAATTTACTCATGAAATTCAGTAGGCACAGCAAAACCTGCGAACCGCGCATGCGCTTAGGCTTAGATCTTTATTCGCGTGTTTTTTTACCGCCTATTCGAAGTGAAGCAAAGTTGCTTGCATTGCGGCAAAAGAATCCGTCCTTCAAAAAATTCCAATCCGTTCCAAACGGTTCCTATCCGTTCCAATCAGTTCCAATCCGTTCCAAACGGTTTTAACCCGTTCCAATCAGTTCTAATCCGACCCAAACGGTTCCAACCCGTTCCAATCAGTTGCAACCCGTTCCAATCAGTTCCAATCCGATCCAAACCGTTCCAAAACCGTTCCAATCAGTTCCAATCCGATCCAATCCGTTCCAATCCGTTCCAAACGGTTCCAACCCGTTCCAATCAGTTCCAAACCGATCTAAACGGTTCCAATCCGTTCCAAACAGTTCCAATCCTATCCATTCCGTTCCAAACGGTTCCAATCCTATCCAACCCGTTCCAATCCGTTCCAAACGGTTCCAATCCGTTCCAATCAGTTCCAATCCGATCCAAAAGGTTCCAATCCGTTCCAAACCGTTCCAATACTATCCATTCCGTTCCAATCAGTTCCAATCCGTTCCAATCCGTTCCTATCCGTTCCAAACGGTTCCAATCCGTTCCAATCAGTTCCAATCCGATCCAGCCGGTTCCAATCCGTTCCGAACCGTTCCAAACAGTTCCAATCCTATCCATTCCGATCCAAACGGTTCCAATCCGTTCCAAACGGTTCCAGTCCGTTCCAATCCAATCCAAACTGTTCCAAAGGGCTCCAGTCCGTTCCGTTCCGATCCAATCCGTTCCAAATGGTTCCAATCCGTTCCAATCAGTTCCAATCTGATCCAAACGGTTCTGTCCGATCCAATCAGTTCCAAGTTGTTCTGTTGTTGTTTTTTTTTTCCTTACCAACCTTTATCCTCATATGCTTTTTGTAAAGCAGCCTCTTAAGCGTTTTTCGCATTTCTCACGTGCGAAATTGCACCACCGTCAGTCTACCATAAGGCAAATTTTTGATAACTCCTTCAGGTCATTACGAGAGCGCACATCTTCCGCTGTTTTATCAGAATCATCGTACCCAATTCAATAACAGAAAGAAACTAGAAGTAGCGAGTATTAAATTTTATTTAATAGAATCAAATGAGAACAGTACAGTTTTTAAAGTAAGAAAACACTAAAGAAGACTGGTCTTCTATGTATAGAAGAGACTAAAGATTAACCACACCATAACTTTTTGAATAAAGATAAACACCTAATAGTTTGAATATACAACAGTTATGGTCAGAAAATCAAAACGTAGTTACGGTTTTGATTTTAATTTTGATTTTAATTATAGTTTTGATTTTAATTTAAATTTAGATATTAATTTTAATTTTGACTTTAATTTTGATTATAATTTTGATTTTATTCTTTATTTAACATCCGATATTATGACAAAATAAAATGAGGCGGGCGCTGACTCCTGTCATACAGGTCCGCCTAGTTCGGAAATCGAAGGCTTCACAATTTTTTTTGTAACCAATCATGTTAATAAAGATTATTTGTATTTGTATTGTATCAGACCTACCCTAACTCGGTAGCTTATCAAAGCTTACCTAACCTTGTAGCGTATCAGAGCTAACCTTACCTTGTAGTGTATCAGAGCTAACCTAACCTTGTAGTGTATCTACTACAACGTGTGTAACTTATTTTTAAAATAAGGTTGTAACAAAACAGCGAGAGTAATGTTCGAAGTGTGGTTCGAATACATTTAAAAACATCGAATGCTCGATAAATTCAAATACACAATTTCTTGCTTTAAAAATGACGAAACGCTAATTTATTTACACCTAGTGTTAACCCCCGGTAGTGATAATTTATTCAATCTGCTAATTGATTACTACATTAGGGGGGTTGCCAGTCTGTTTAGACGCTCGAGGTCATTATCCCAGCTTCCTTTGAATACACATACCGTATTTAGTAATTATTCACATTACTACTTAGGAGAGCAGAATTATTTAGCCAGTGGATGGTGTAATATGTGCTGCTTAAATTAGAAGCATTTGCAAAGGGAGTCTTTGGACACTTGGACAGATGTGATCAGCGCAAAAATATATAACACGTTATTTTTCGGTCTATCGCAGAAAGGCAGAAGTACTACTTTGAAAAATGGCAACGTGAAAATATTTCATAGAAAGAGCGTTGGACTTGTTCAATTTGAACCTTGATAGCTATCAATGAGGCGTATATATCATTAGGTAAAAATTGCTTATGCGAAAATGGAAGTGAACATGGTTTAAGAAAAAGTGTCAACAATGTTTTAGGTAAAACATAACTGCTTAATAAAACATGTATAAGAGGAAATGTGGCTGACAAAACACAGTTATTTTTAATTTCGTTTGTCTGCGACTGTGCAAATCAAATTAAGTACTTAAATAGGTAAGTAGGGAGATAGCCCTTGTTTTCAGAAAGAGAAAGGCGAATATCCCGTCAAAACAAATTGTGCGTAATCTTCGCGACCACCACCCTCAAAAAGGTGAGCTTCCTCCATTATGAATAACTGCCAGCGTTCATCTAATTTAACTTGTAAACATTACAATTTAGTCGCCCATCTCGACTTGATGCTTCCAAAAGTGCTATTCGCTACCTTTATTACCGGATTTTTTATTTCGTATCTCGCTTTTTGTTCGCTTGTTATTTCTTTATGAGTAACCTCGTTTACGCTTACGAAAGCTCCAAAGAAATTTTAATAGTCACTTTAGGTTCGTGTATAGATAGATTTTTAAAGACTGTTTTTAATATTTATATTATTTTCTTTCTTTTATAGAGTGCCTAACGTTTCAAAACCAGGATAACATGATTTGACCTTTTCAAAAGAAATTCACGTATCGTTGCGGAAAAGGCACTCTCGGTACCAGTCAATAACAAATCCAGCCTATTATGTTTCAATTACGCTGAAGATCGCGGCTTCACCGATGTCGCGTTGAAACGCTTAAATCCCAAAGTATTTTCAGCCACGGTTGGCTGAAGCTAAGTAGACCGGTGGAAGGGTTACTAAGGTTAGCACGGTTTAGCGTTCAATTGGATAGGTACTGGAAATACCTTTTGTGCCAGTTGCCCGGACCTAGGTTCTCCCAATGTGACCGACGCGGCGTTCGGCTAACATGGCAGTGAAGGGTGTAATTGCATCCGTTAGAGACGGTGTGCTACGATCGGTGACCTCTGTTAGAAGGTGCATTGTTAGTTCTGACGCTTGGGCTTGGCCGTGCATGGCTTTAATTGTAATTAACCTTTATGAAGAGTTCTTGTCTTCCTTTTTGGTTGCTGTTATAATGTTTTCTTTTCTTGTGTTGAATTAAGATTGTATTTTATTGGGAGGCATCGGAAATAATACTCACAGTACTTTCAGAGTAATTATCTCGAAAATATTTAGAAGAAAAATATCGAAAATATTTAGAAGAAAAATATCATAAATTTTCTCTTAAGCTGTATGCTATACAGGAAGAAAAATAATATGAACAGACCAAAATAAACAAAACACCAAAATTGGAATTCAATATCACATCTAAAGAAACTTGAAACTCCGTGAAACCAACGAATAACACTACAGAGAATTTAGAATCAAAGTCGTAAACTGTCTATTGAAACAGGCGATACCTTTTGCCGTTAGTCGTGGCTTACGTGTGGCCGGCGGATGGCAATATTGGCTATCTCTATGCAACGACGTACTTACGAACGTAGCGGTCTGCCAGCAAATTGGTACCGATGTGTAATATTACACTTTACTAAGCAGAATAAAATATTTTGGGCGTATGGGAGGGACCAAAAACTTTGGAATACTTTCCAAAAAGGGTGCAGTTTTTTCATCTTTGTGTGTTTTACATACTTACTCGAATAAATCATCGTAAAACTTTGATGAATATTTTCATCCTTAGCATGAATACAATTTTGACGAAAATAATGTATTTTAATATTAACCATGAAAAGGTACAACCGTTTGAATATCGGCTTCCGAAATGACAGTTTTTTTTTAAAAGATTGACAACCCGTGTTGTTCCACTGCTAGGTAAAGGTCTCCCCCACGGCCTTCCACTAAATGAGTTATGACCTAATAAATACGTTAGGTGTCATCAAATAATAACGCCATCTAACAGTTAGCAATATTTCCAAGCAGTATATTGATAGTGTGAAGGCAAGATTACATAAATTCAATTTGAGCACCTCAGAGAGCTTTGCAAATTGCCTCGTCGACCAGCAAGTGGAGTTAACCCTTTGATGCTGATCGCAAGCGTCATTCCATCACCCAACAATTTGGGAAGCTCTCAAACGCTCAATAGATATTCAGTCAAAGTAAGCCACGTTACGGTCGAGAGAGAATTTAAAATTCTCGACAGACATTTGCCAGACGAACGGTAGACCAATCCTGAAATTTTAAAACGTACTTAAGTGAACTTAGAATCTAGTATGAACATTTTTATTTAAGGTTAACACATCTCTAAGGCAATGAAAAAACTTTAAAAAAGAATACATTAAAATTAAATATATATTTGAATACTTCTCTCACAATAATGTAGCAAATGTCAGTCCTCATTGCCAATGTTGTCACAAGTCTTTCATATTATCAGCAGTGGCATATACTACTCGCATCGTGTTTGTGTACCCCGATCCTTGTCTCCAACCACACACAACGACTATCGGGTCGCCCATCCTTATAAAACCTCTCTCGATGCCCCAACCAATACAGAAGTTTACACGTTTCTCTAGATTCAATGCCCATTCTGACTCCAAAGGTTCTAAAAAAAAACAAAATACTTATTATTATATCTCGCAATGTGAGATTATATTTCAATTAGCTTCTGCAGACGGTTTCACTCGAATGAAAAATGTTTTCTTATCTTACCGGGATGAAAAGTAAGCCTATGTGCTATTCCAGACTATATTCTATCTCTGTGCCAAATTCCATCCAGACCCGTTCAGCTGTTCTGGCGTGATCGAGTAACAAACATATATCCACACTTCCATTTATAAAATTAGTTAAAGATAGCTTCTGCACATGGCTTCACCCGCGTGAATAGAAGTTTTATCATCCCAAGGAAACTTACTAAAAGGATAAAAAGTACCTTATGTCCTTATCCAGGTCATAGTCGACGTCCACGATCGATCTCAATATGTTAAAATAGACGATATTACTAGCGATGAGCAAAAGAGTACTGGTTATGGTGTTCCTCAGGGAAGCATACTGGGCCCAACCCTATTTCTGATTTACATTAACGATCTGTGTAATTTAGATATTAAACAAGGCAAACTCATATCATATGCCGACGACACGGCGTTAATCTTTACCGCGAAAACCGGTAATGAATTGTACGAATTCGCTCAACAAGGTTTCAATACTGTGACTAATTGGCTACAAAGCAATTTACTAACACTAAATGCTGACAAGACAAAATATATTCACTTCTCCATGCGCAAGCCTCAAGTTAACATTACTAACTCTCATCTGTATGCCCATAAATGTGGTTTCCACCCAGTCAGCATGTGTAATTGTCCTTTCATCCTCAAAACAGGCAACATAAAATATCTCGGGGTTATTATAGATGAAACACTCTCCTTTAGACCTCATATAGATAGCCTAGTTAATAGAGTGCGCAAACTAATTTATGTTTTTAAAAAGTTGAGAACGATTGCAGACACAAAATTGATCAAACAAGTCTATTTGGCCCTAGGTCAATCTGTAATCCTATACTGTATCACCTCATGGGGTGGCGCACCAAAAACGCATCTACTGCCTCTTGAAAGGGCTCAGAGAGCAATTTTAAAAGTAGCCAATTTCCACCCTTTTCTCTACCCCACTGATCTGCTTTACAAATCCTGCAACGTGCTGACTGTTCGGCAGCTTTTCATTATGCACTTAGTATTAAAACAACACACCATGCTTTCCTATAACGCCGAATACATAAATAATAAGAGACGAAATGACATTGTCTGCGATTCTAATGCATCCTCAAAATATGTCTTTGTAAATAGATTCTTTACTTTCTTAGGTCCATTTCTGTACAATAGATTAAATAGAAAATTAAATATGTATAAATTAAATTATTTTAGCTGTAAAAAGACTATCCTTGAACATCTACTTGGCATCTCTTACGGAGAGACAGAAGATCTCCTGGCTGTAACAAAATAATAATTTTGATGTGTCTTTAATTTAAGTATTCATATACTATACCTATTGTTAATTTATTATTATTTACTATAAGTTTTAAGCACTTTATACCCTGAAACACAGGTTCAACCTAGTTCAGGCAAATAAGAAACTGTCTTCTTTTATATGTTTAAGATATTGTATTGTAAAATGTGCCTTTATATTATAAATAAACGATATTATTATTATTATTATATATAGTCTATCCGTGTGCAAAGTTTCATAACAATCTATTAAGCGGTTTAGGCGTGAAAACGTAACAGACAAAAACAGAGCGGTAGAGATACTTTCGCATTTATTGAAACGTAATTACGAAGAATATGCTATCTATTGGCTTATCCATCTACATATTATATATTAGTTTATGCCAAGATTACTCATGCTTCTTTATCATAATTCAAATTAATCAATATTAATCCTACCACTATTATAAACATGAAAGTTTGTGACGATGGATGGATGTTTGTAACTCTTTCACGCAAAAAACTACTGAACGGATTTTGATTCATCTTTACAGAAATATAGTATATACATCAAACATAGGCATTAATGTATAAAGATATTGCGAGAAGTACTAATACCAGGCGGAAGTAGTTTTAAATTATGTATAAATTCGTCCGATTTGCTTAGTTTTTTTATTTAGAACCAAAACACATTTTACTATTTGATTTGTGTACAGAAAAATAGCTGCCTTAGTTATCAACTGTGACGCAGCAATTAACGCCCACCTCCAGAAGGGAGACCACAGCGTTCCAACAGAAATTTTTCCAATTTCCTGTTGGAACGCTGTCGAAGATACAACCAAAATTAGAATAAAAATACGAATGAGAAATCAATTAATAAAAAAAAAAAACACAATTAAGATTAAAATTTAAAAATTTAATTAAATTTCTAAAACAAAATCATAATTAAAATTCTAGAATAAAATTTAAATATAAAATAACATTAAAATATTGCAATCATTATTGCAAAGATTTGCTTAAGTACAAACAAAGCACCAGGAGAATTTATACATAATTATAAACATACAGATTTTAAATCAATAATCAGTCCTAATTTTATGGGTTGGTCTTACTACTTAATAATGTTTATGCAACCGGCCCACTTGCACAAAAAACTTAACTTAGTGTTAGTTGCTGAAACGAGGTTATAATATTGCATATAATATTGTCAATTTAACCTCGTGTTAGCAACTATCTCCGAGTAAAAAAATTCGTGCAAGTGGGCCTAAAAAACCTACCTTCATAAATCAAAGGTGCGATTCCTCTCCACATATGTAGTTGGCGTGCTATGATTCCGTACCTAGTCACCGCTAGTATAGGGCAGCGAGGCCTGAACTTCGCCACATTCTGCGCCGCTACACCTGATGACGTCACAACTACAATGGCGGCTGCTATTGTCCTCTGTGCTGCAATGACTCCTGCCAAAGCGGCCGCTGTACACTGGTCGCAAGGTAATGGCGTCTGAAAGATAAAACAATTAAGAATTCAATTAATTCCGAACTAGTTTTTGGCAACGGCTTCGCTCACGTGAAGTTCGTAAATTATCCCAAGGAAGCGTATTCCCGGGATAAAAAGTATCCTATGTACTACTCTAGACGGGTTAGAAGCGTTATGACTACGTCTCGATAAGACTAAATAGCAGATATGACTAGTTCGCTATAGGACTTAATCTCGATATGACTAAATCTTGTTTAGACTATATCGTGTTTGGGCTAGATCGCAATAAGGCCAGATAGCGTAACGACTATATTTTCGTTTGTTTTTTGAAGTACAGTTATCGAGATAAGGCATTAATTTCTTTCACTCGGTACCTATATCACATGAGTAGATAAACGGAACAGAGACAAAGCTTCCTAAGAACAAGCAAAATTGTTACCTATTTTGGTAGGGTTGTCACAATAGGTGAAATCAAAAACAAAATATTTGTTAAATAGTTTTATTATTTAATTGCTGACGCGGCAAACTTTGTTTTGCCATAAAAACACCAAACATTCATCTACCCTACATACCCTACCTACCCTACCCTACTCTACCTACTGTACCCTACCTACCCTACCCTAACCTACCTCCCCTACCCTACCTACCCTTCACTACTTACCCTACCTACCCTACCTTACCTACTCTACCCTAACTACCCTACCCTACCTACCCTACTACCTATTCCTATCCTATGTCCATCTCCTGGTTCTAAGCTGCCTCCCCACCAATTTTCAGCCAAACAGGTTCAGCCGTTCTTGAGTTATAAATAGTGTAACTAACACGACTTTTTTTTATATGTCTCCTGGTTCTAAGCTACCTCCCCGGCAATTTTTAGCCAAATCGGTTCAGCCGTTCTAGAGTTATAAATAATCTAACTAACACGACTTTATTTTATATGTCTCCTGGTTCTAAGTTACCTTCCCATCAATTTTCAGCCAAACAGGTTCAACCGTTCTTGAGTTATAAATAGTGTAACTAACACGACTTTTTTTATATGTCTCCTGGTTCTAAGCTACCTCCCCGCCAATTTTAAGCCAAATCGGTTCAGCCGTTCTTGAGTTATAAAAAGTGTAACTAACACGTCTTTCTCTTATATATATAGATTATGCATGATAGAATACTTTACAAATTACTTACTCTAATATTTTTTTTATTTTTTCAAGTATTATTCATACACACAGTACAATAAAAAACCATTTTTACAATAAAATATTCAAACTTGCAACTAACAAAACAAACAACGTGCGTTGCATAGACCCTGAGATTGTCCACTGGCTGTGCCAACGTAAACCGGTTTTTTCCAGTCTCGCCGCGTACGCGACAAGCGGCCAGTGGTCACGCACTCATGCGTCCGCGTGCTTGTAGTAGTGCAACCGTTTCACGCGGTTGTACGAAGCTTTATCTCTGTTCCGTTTATCTACTCATGTGCCTATATTAAAATACTTAAAATGAAAGCATTTCATTGTAACATAATTATTTATTTAAACTTACGCTTTACTGATACTACTTTCTTTCTTTCTTACTTACGCGATACTTGCAATTGAATAATGTGGTGTTTCTTCTTTTTTTATCTTTAAAACATGCCTCTTTTTAAAATAAAATAAAATTTGTAACAACGTTAGTTCGTGCTTCATGCGCACATTAAGGTGACTTTTGGAAAATTGAGATGAGAAAACAAGCATTTTGTCGTCTTCTTGTAATTCAAACTCAGCAATCAAAAAGTATTCATTGATCATATTTGGTACTGTCACTTCACTGGATTTAGAAAACTCTGTTTTTTGCTCTTGAAGGAACCTTTTACGATGTCTGTACAGGACATCCTTCACTGAATTTTCAGGTCTGCTATTAAAGGTTGCAGAAGAGGGCAGTTGTTGGAGGACTTCTTCGTAAACCTTTTTTTCTGAAGACATATCTTCGCATACATTCTGTTTTGCCGTATCAAGTAAAAGGTCTTCTTGCATTTTTATCATGGTCTTGCTCACACTTGTGCAGACTATTTCTGATTAGAATGGTATTTTCTTGATATGGAGTTTCTTGTGCGTTCTTCTCCATAACAATCTACTTTCCGAATGCACGGTAGAATCATTTTTTTTTTATTACTTGTGAATTTTAATTTTAATTTATGTGACGTTCAAAAGTGCCGTTTATTGGCCTAATTGAATATTTGGCTTTGACTTTGAGTTTGATTTAGTGTGAGAGAAGCACTACACTCTTGTCTCTTGTAGCAACGCCAGAACGATGTTCCGCTTGAGTTGTTGGACACAAAATTGTATCGGTAGCCATCATGAAGTAGTGCTTCCTTATTCTTTTTATTTTCAATTAAATTTAATTTTTCATTACTCTGCTTTTTAAATAACAATAAAATATGCAAGATAAAAATTCAAAGTAACAATGACAACTATTGTTTCAATTTATTTTTAATAGTGGAACTTCATAGTGTATTCACACTTCAGTAAAGCTAAGTAGTTACTCCATGAAATTCCTAAACTAATGCCACTTTTAGGTAGGATTGTACGTCATATCGATAATAAGTCATTTTGATAACAGGACGTATGCATATATAGTCAAACAGCTAATTAGTTTTACAGCGATCTAGTCATGTCGAGATTAAGTCCTAAAGCGAACTAGTCATATCTGCTATTTAGTCTTATCGAGACGTAGTCATAACGCTTCTAACCCCTCTAGACTATAATCTATCTCAGTGCCAAATTTCATCCAGGGCCCTGTTTAATAAAGCTGACAATTCGGGAAGTCCGACATATGTATAAAAGTGTTTTTTTTTGTTCATTAATACTTACAGGCGACAAACTTGTCATGGTGGAAAATTCACAAATATGTCGGATTGTCGCGACAGTCAAAACAAGCCTAAGCCTAGAGGAGCTGGTGGCTAAATAATAACAGCCGCACTGGTCGATCATCAAGGTTAAGCAACGCTTGACGAGGTCGGTCCGTGGACGGGTGACCATTTCAACATACCGAGTTTCATTCGTCCCTCGGAGAGCACGCTAAGCCGTTGGTCCCGGCTGTCATTTGAAGATCTTTGACAGTCGTTACGGGTAGTCAGAAGCTTGATATCTGACACCAGTCTTGCCAAGGGGTACCGTGTTACCTAGTTGATGGGGTTGTGATCTGTGGAGGTCAGATAGACAGTCGCTGCATGTAAAACACTGGTACTCAGCTGAATCCGGTAAGACTGGCAGCCAAGATCCATCGTGCCGTTTGAACGTGAAGAAGTAACAAACATACAAACACACACAATCTCACAAACTTCCGTCTTCATAATATTAGTGTGGTACTGCGAATTATATGGTGTTATAAGGCTCGTGATATTGCTGGAATTGGATAAAGTAAATGAAAAATGTAGGATCGACATTCTACTGATGCCGTTATAGTAAATGACATAACATAAAAAACTTTTATCAAGAAATTAAGCCGACTTCTAAAGCAAAACACTAGTTACAAAGCGAAAAATAACTTTGTTTTCAGAAGTCAGTGTCTTTGGTAGCTATTGTTTTTAGTTTTTTTTTAGTTTTGGTACCTTCATTTACCATGAAAACCATTTATAAGTACATTTCATTTCAATTCCCATAAGCCCAAACACGACTAGGATACATTGTTTTATTACGGAGTTCCAGTGCCTATCTTCCGACTTCATCATGAGATCAGTTCGATGGTACCATTTTCATCAGTACCACTTGTTTATAATTTGTATTTGCTTCATCATAGTCGCCAAACCAAACCAAATTATACTTTCTGAGTGCAAATGCTTGCCTTATGTTATTGAAAA
This sequence comes from Orthosia gothica, assembly GCA_949775005.1. Taxonomy (NCBI): domain Eukaryota; kingdom Metazoa; phylum Arthropoda; class Insecta; order Lepidoptera; family Noctuidae; genus Orthosia; species Orthosia gothica. The sequence continues at coordinate 182,476 of CATKRY010000114.1, forward strand.
TACTAAGAAAAAGATATGTCTGCCTATGATATTTTAGGAGTTCTCTCGATTTCTATGGTATCCCATAGTCAGATTCTGATTTGGTGAAAATGGGAATACCTCGAGAGTTTACCTTTTCCAACAAAAAAAAGGATTTTGCAAATCCGTCTCTATGGCGTGGCTAGATCATAGAATTGGTCACTTCATGATGTGGCCAACCATTTCATGAAATGCCAGCTGAAACCAACTATATCGTTTAAACGTCAACATTTGATGCTATGTTAATTCACGTTTGGCCATATCATTCATGTTCCGAACTCCAAGGTGTTTTTACTTCGCGCTCGCTTTTTGAGTAACTTTCGTAAAACTCAAGTAGTTTTGAGTCGTAAAGACATTTTATTTAAGTTTTATCTTCAATCGGCGCATTATTATTGGTTTTTATCAGAATAATTGTGTGCCGCCATGTTGAATCGGAAAAACAAAAAGATATCAGCGCCTCTAACAGTGGATAATGTATTTTACAAAATGGTCACTAATGTTTGACCATATCATGAAGTAACCGTGCGTTTAGTTGTTCATATCGTAAAATGCTGATAATTAATTGATCTAGCTAGACTGTAGCGGCACCAACGCCGCCACTTACGAACTAATAACATGACGTCACACAAATCCTGCATCGCGCAAGCAAAGTTTTCGGCGCGATTAGAACACATACAACAGTCCGACAACAACCGTTGGGCAGTTGCCCGGACCAGACACAACACCCGTCTGGTCGGAGGATCCTCCCTTTTCTATGGAAGTTTGTCTATAGGTAGGTAGGACTATACACCCTGTTCCACCTATCTCCAAAAGACCATATAGATGTGGACAGCGGTATTTTGAAATGATCGGCCACATCATGAAGTGATCAATTCTACGATCTGGCCACGACATATATTATGTTTAAATGAAGGTGTTTTTAGGGTTCCGTAGCCAAATGGCAAAAAACGGAACCCTTATAGATTCGTCATGTCTGTCTGTCTATCTGTCCGTCCGTATGTCACAGCCACTTTTTTTCCAAAACTATAAGAACTATGCTGCTTGCTGAAACTTGGTAAGTAGATGTATTCTGTAAACCGCATTAAGATTTTTACTCAAAAATATAAAAAAAACAACTAATTTTGGGGGTCCCCATACTTGAAACTGAAATTATTTTTATTTTTTTCATCAATCGCATATGTGTATATGGGGTATCTATGGATAGGTCTTCAAAAATGATATTGAGGTTTCTAATATAATTTTTTTTCTAAACTGAATAGTTTGCGCGAGAGACCAAAGTGGTAAAATGTATGCCCCCCCCCCTGTAACTTCTAAAATAAGAGAATGATAAAACTAAAAAAATATATGATGTACATTACCATGTAAACTACCACCAAAATTTGGTTTGAACGAGATCTAGTAAGTAGTTTTTTTTTAATACGTCATAAATCGTAAACCGCAATTTACCAAGTACGGAACCCTTCGTGCGCGAGTCCGACTCGCACTTGGCCGGTTTTTTTATTATATATAGGCTCGCGCTTGACCACTATCTCACCTGATGGGAAGCGATGATGTGGTCAACGGTGTAACACGCTTACCTAGAACTAACCTATTCACCTTGACTTAAAGTTATGCCCTTACACATAACATCCAAATTGAGAACCTCCTCATTTTTAGGAAGTCGGTTAATAAAAGAGAATAAAATGGTAGCATGACATATAACTGTAAAAAAATACCCACAACAAAATCGCTCATAAATATTAAGTTTAACAAAACATAAACTCTATTGTAAAGTTTATAACTAGGTATTTACCTTGTCAATAAAATCATAAAGTACTTGCTTGGTCCAAACACAAGCCTCAGCCTCTTTGATTGCGGCACTCAAAGTTGAAATGATTTCCACGGGGTATAAGCCTATAGCTGTTTCAGCACCGGTTACCAAGGTGTCCGCACCGTCCAGAATACAGTTGGCTACATCAAGAAGTTCACCTCTTAGAGCAATATTTTTAAATCTCATGCTGCTTAGAACACCATGCACACATATTGGAACGTTAACCTGCAAGGTTGTAAAATTTAAATTAAGATTGAGGGTGATAAACTGGTAAAAATAAGTTCAAAAACTAAAATCACACTACTGAAAAATCACGCTCTAAAAAGTATGAAACAAGAAAATATTCTCATCTCACGAGGATAACTGTGGTTGTATTCTACTTTGCAGAATGTGTTGTAGGTGGCATACGACCACAAGATATTTATCCTCTGAGATGAGAATATTTTCTTGTTTCATATTTTTTAGAGCGTGATTTTTCAGTAGTCGAATTTTAGTTTTTGAACTTATTTTTTATTTCAAGTATTATGGGGTTTTTGCACAGCCACATCACATTTTTTTCTGTTTAGGGTTTGTTGTTTTACATGTATCTAGATAATGCATAAATTACGAGATAACGTCCTTAGTTTCAGCCTTCGTTACGGGCGTTTCCTACTTCGTATTACATCCGTATGTTGTACGATTCGTTCGGGGCCCGAACTACTAAAGACTGATTAAACAATTTGACAGTTGTACCTACTGCCTATGTGTTTTTACCCGTCCGAAAAATTTAATAATTAGGGAGTAGGGTTCACTCCAAAGTGCCTGAGTACTTTCAGACGTGCCCGTAACTTCGTTGACCAAGTTAGGGAGTATACCCCTGCTTTGAGTGTTTTTCGCTATTCCTCATATGGAGTAGTTTTTTTCATTTTACACTTTTTTCGATCCATCCCCTAAGCTCGCAAACAAACCAG